>BMAW01105989.1:142367-201017 GCA_019974015.1 Nephila pilipes | reverse complement strand
ATATATATATATATATATATATATATATATATATATATATATATATAAATATGATATTATATAATAGATTTACATTTTTGTGCATATTTACCAAATGACTGATTGAAATATTTTATTTATGCAATAAGACTTACAACTATAATTTTTTAGCAGTATTGTAGTAATTTTGGCAAAATTCTTTTGTTGATACATTTTCAGAGAATTCATGTCACTTATTATGTCATGTGTATTTATAGATAAACAACAGTAATATATAATAATATATGGAGAATCTAGATACTTGTTTCCAAACTTGAAAACTCTTTTTCAAAATTGCTAAGGAATGTTTTCATTTACATAGTAATGTATACAGGGTGCATATTTTTTGTGGCCGCAGTAGCTTGTTTTGGATTTGTGGTCGGCAGTTTTCTTTCAGTCGCAGGTTTGATCCTTGGCTGTGTAGCCAGGACTGAGGCACATTAAATCTGTTGGAGGCCGGAGTCCTTCCATTGGTGTGGAAGTTAGGAGAGGGGGTGCCAGCTCATTTATTGTCCTCGTCACTTGACCGAGGTTCAAAATTACGAGGTTCATCGCCAATAGCTCTTGTGTTGCTTCTTGTGTGACATTAATAAAAAACTAAAACTAAATGCATACCTTTTGCATTTATGCACACACTCTTTGAGAAGGTAAAATATTTTATAAACTATTATTGCATTTCTTCATGATCAAGAGGTTGTTTGAATGTTTCACCAATAGATGTATTATTTCTTTATTCATGAAATGTTTAGTAAATGTAACTGTCCTTACATGAATAAGTTATTAACTTGATAAATTTACAGAGATTAAACAAATGTCAGAAACTAATGCCATCTGCTTTGATTTGAAAAGTGATACTTATTTACTTTCTCTGAAAGTGATACTTGTTTACTTTTTCTGGTATAATGATTTAAATACAGCTATAGTGACTTGATTGATAAGATTGGGTATTATAGATTAGTTATGTTGTATAGTGGATAGTTGAATTAATGTTGTATAAACCTCATAAATTGTTGTTCTGTTTATAATCTAATTACCCTGATATCCTAGGAGTCCAGGAAATCCCTCTCAAACATTCTTATACTTTTAAAAACTCCAATTATGTTATTTACCTCTCTGACCAATCAACTTATTGTGGCGGAGGCACAGCAATATTAATTAAGAATGTGATTCATCATTATGTGATTATTAAAAATATCTCTTCCTCGGAAAATACCATCTTTCATATCAATATTTAAGATGACAATATTTTACCTTATCCACAATTTACCCCCCCCTCCTCTTTCAATAATCACATCAATGCTAATGACCTGAACAATATTCTCTCTGACAACCCTACAGGAATTCTAATTAGTGACTTTAATTCAAAACACCCGACCTACGATAGAGGTAGGGCAAACAGATCAGGTAAAATAATTTATGTCATATGCAATAATTTTAATTATCAAATAGCTTCCCCAACTCCCCCACTCATTTCTCTAATAATAGTAATACTAATTCAATCTTTGACTTTGCTATCCTTAAAAATATTCCTTTCTTCAAATTGAAAGTGTTAATGAACACCCTAGTGATCATAAACCTATACTACTTGATATTTAAATTCTTCCCATCCCCCTTCACATTCTCATTTGTACTAATTGGATTTGCTATCAAGAAATCCTTTATAATAACACTAAAGGCAACTCCACCATTATTAACATTTCTGATCTTGATCACAAAATTGCATCTTTCACTACTAACAACCAAAATGCAATAAAATATAAGAGCAATACCAGATTCAGTCAAACTCCCCCCCTTAGACTCCCCCCCCCACACACACATCTGAGACCAAATCAAAGGAACAATAAATATAGAAAACAATGGCAAAACACCAAGTACCCCCACTCATATCCATTATGAATAATCTGAAAAAACAAGTTAAAAACGAAATCAATAATTTTAAAAACAAAAAATGGAAAAATCCCTTACGCCATCTCCATAATGAAGACAATGCCTTCTTCAATATGAATAAAAAGCTTTCCAAAAAATATATTACAATATCCTCCAACTAATAGGTAACAATGATCTGGTATTTTCAGATAAATTAAAAACTGATCTGCTTGCCCATAGTCTTGATTCTTCATTTCAGGAAAACTTAACTCCATATGATGATGCCCACATTGAAAAAATTAAAGAAATAGTTCAAAATTTTCTTGATGCCCTCACAACTTTAACTTCTCTTCCCCTTTTATCCTCTCTGAAATAGCATCTATTATCATAAATTAAACAAAAGGAAAGCCTCTGGAGAGGATGTCATTCATAATCAAGCCTTCAAATTCTTCTCCCCCAATGTACTGACTCACATCACCAAAACTTTTAATAAATGCCTCATGTTTGCCCATTTTCCCCAAAAATGGAAACATGCAACTATAATATCCTTTCCCAAACCAGGTCAAAACACTCCCTACCCACCGAAAACAGACCTCTGTAAGCTTGTTAAATTCAATCTTAAAATTGTTTAAACAAATCCTCATAAGCAAAATCCTCACCCATATTACCAATAATAACATTCTTCAAGATTCCCAGTTTGGTTTCTGATGCCACCATGGTACAGACTATCAACTCCTCAGGGTTGTTAATGCCATTATTAATTCAAAGCAAATTTCCGGAGCATATTTCTTGATATCTAAAATGCCTTTAATATCTTTGGCATGACAGGTTGATTTTTAAATTAATCAAATTAAATTTCCTCCCACATAATAAGTCACTTTAAATAATCACCTAAAATTAGAACTTTTTAAGTCCACCATAATAATGTCTTCTATTCTATTTATTATATCCAAATTGGCCAACTTCAAAGGATTTATAATTTCTCCAATAATTTATACACGACTTCCCTCAGAGTCCTTAAAATAGCGACTGTCTCTTCGCCAATGATGTAGCTATCTCCACTTGAGACAAAAGCCCTCTCAATATCATCAAAAAGTTGCAAACCCGCCCTAGAAAATGACACTTTGGAGGATTGCTGTCAACACCAAAGGACATGGACCCCCTTCCTGATAAAATAAACTTAAACTCTTCAATGTCCAAATATCATGAGACTCAGAGGTCAAATATTTAGGCATCATCTTGCACTCTGAACTCACCTTCAAACAACACATACATTCTGCAATAGACGAATAATGAGCCAAAATTCTTAACTCTGTATCCCTTTAATTAGTGGATATTCAATACTAATCCTGTGATGGGCCGCAGTAGCCTAGTGGTCAAGGTCGTGGACTAGCGGCCGGCGGTTTTTGTTCAGTCGCGGGTTCGATCCTTGGCCGCCAAAGACCCGCTGTGTAGCCGGGGCTGATGCACGTTAAATCTGTTCGGGGTCCAAAGTCCTCCCATTGGCGTGGTGTGGATGTTAGGAGGGGGGGTGCCAGCTCGGGTGTCGTCCTCGACACATGACCGTGGTTCAAAATTACGAGGTCCGTCGCCAATAGCCCTTGTGTTGCTTCTAGTGCAACGTTAATAAAAACTAAACTAAACTGTGTGACGTTGAGCTATTCATGGTCTCTCTTCACTAATCTTGGAGACTTTTAATTAAGATTGATTGCTTTTGCTAAACTACCTTTGTCCTACCAAAAATGAAACGTGATTATGTAAAGCAAGTAGAAATGAAGTGTAGCAGGAGAGTTAGGAAATATTTAATCTCAGACTGAGAATCGCAATAGAGAGGTTGAAGTAGAGGTTGAGTGGTTCGAGAAGTTGAGATTGAGTGATTCCAGTGTTCAGCAATTGTTCCAGAGTCGGAGTTGAAATTGGAGCCGAGAATTGCTACAAGTTATCAGCTGGTTAATGTATGCTTGAAGTCAAGGAAGGCTTAGTGGTAAGAGTCAGTTAGATTATTACTGGTAGATTGAGTTAAGACAGTTCAGGCCCTTGTCCGTTAGAGCATTTATAATTGTTGTTATATTAACAAGTAGCTAATAATTTGTGTAATTATTGTTCTAATGTCTCTTTGATTGACTTATTGATTCTTAGTGTTTAAACATTGAGTTTAGCTATGGCACAAGAGGCAAACAGGAATGGGCTGCCGTCACAACCCTTACCAATGAAGTTCTTTATAAAGAAGTAATCAGACCCATCCTTCTTTATGAATTCCCTACTTGGGGCTGTGCAGCATCTACTCACGTTAAAAGAAATTCAAACACTTTAAAGTAAAATACTCTGTATAATCACTAACTCACCTTGGTATATCAGAAATTCAGTCATACTCAAGGACCTCAAAATTCCTCCTGTTAATAAGCACATTAATTGCCTTTCCAGACACATTTCTACAGTAGACTTTAAAACCATACTAACCCAGTAATTAGGGCCCAGCTTTTATATGCCCACAATAATGGAATACATGCCATCCCTTATCAATCCTGCAATAATTACTTTCATTTAATACCATCATAACATTTTGCATTCCATCTCACACCCCTTCTTATTACACTCATACAACAGCCAAATTCTAAATTCATCCCTACCATCCCCAGCCTCCCTTTGTTAAACAGCTCAGCTGATGGTAAAAATCAGTTGTTCTCCTCACACTACCCCAAATTCTCTCCCCTTCATCTCACCACCAAGAACAAAAGAATGTTCCCCCCTTTTCAAACTGCATTCTCTCAGGTTCAATTTTACTTTCTTTCCCATCTTTCCCTTTCTTTAATTCTTATTCCAACAACAATAACAACAACAAAAATTTATACTCTAATGAAAAAGTATTCTATTTTATACACTAAAAAAAAAGCTTAAAGATATATAAAGTAATACTCTCCTCTGCCAAGGATTTGACATTTGCACAAGCAGTGATTTTAATTACTAATATGTGAACACATATTTGATTCGTTGGCTCTGAGGAGTAAGAATAAATAAATAAATAAAAATATGAATTGAAAAAAGGATATAACCTTATCTTTATGATATTGTTTGTAAAAAATATTATAAAATCTGTTTTAAAAAATCTCATTTTCACTGTATATATTTCATCCGCTTTTCTTTCTTCTTTCCCTCCTTTTTTTCTGTATTCATATTTTTAAAAATTCATTCGTGCTCTAAGCACATAATTAATATGCTAGTTTAATATTATATTAATTGATTCCTGGCAATTGGGAGATTATACTGAGTAAAGAGGCCATAAAACTGGCACTCCTTACTATTTTATTGTTGTTGTTGTGTAATCTAACTTTTGTTTTAAAATTATGAAGTTGATCTTCAATAACCCACTGTTTTGTTCTATTGCCATGTTCATACAAAAATAAACAAATAAGGCCATTATTATAAAAAATATGTATTAATATTTTGATTTTTTTTTAGCTAGTGGGAAATTGGTTGTGTATCTTGATGAAACTCATTATAAGATATATCACCTGATGTCCACCCTTCAAACTCTTGTTGTTAGTATAAAGCTGAAAGGGACAGTCCTTGTTCTTGGAGGAGAAAATGGTAAAGTGTATGTATTTTATGTTCCTGTAACTGAATCTCTGCTGGAACTTGATTTGACTAAACCAACATTTCAATGTATACTTAGTGAAGCCTCAATAGTCTATGTTGATGTCATTTTTAACTATACTAATATAATGGTAGTGGCATCAACTACTGAAGCTTTATATTTTATTACATGGTTTAGAGATTGTAATTTAAGCCTTATTTTATGACATTTTTGAATCATGAAATTCGGTGACATTTTTTGTACCAAATTTGTAACAAATTTTGTATTATAAATTTCATCTTGTACATATAAATATTTTACAATTGTTTTAAATAATTTTTTTCTGTACTTTGTTTATTGTAAAAATTTAAAAAGTATTCACTTCACTCTTAATATAAATCACTGCTTTAATTAAAAAAAATTATAATAAATTTTTGAGTAACTTTAAGTAAGCTTTTGTATATTTTGGTAGTAATAAAAATTACTTTTATTAAATAAAATTTTTAATCATTTATTATATTACTAAGTCTGTACATTGGTTACATACATATCTTTCTGTCAATGTTTTATTAGAAACCACTGGAAAACTTATTCTAGATAGAATATTGAAAGAAAGTGAAAACAAACTGTATACAGTTAGACAAATATATTTATGGATGATATGCCAAATTCATAGTATATGAGCTTTTAAATGATTATTTAATTCATTACACATAGGCAGCACACAATTTATTACAGTCTTTTTAATCATTGAATGAACATAGAATATAATTTTAAAAATAAAACTGAAGAAAAATATTTTTGTTCAAAATTCTCTTAAAACAATAATTGAAACCTTCAGTTATACTTCAATGTTGTAATTTAAATTGGAAAAAATAGCATTTTATATTACTAGAAAATATATACTATTTCATTAAATTGCAAAATTTGTACTGCAATACATACAATCTAGGTAAAATATTTAATAATAATAAACATGAATTATTAAATATTTTTATCTCTTTTTATAATACTCTTATCTTGTATCATTGTATTATTGTAGTGTGCAAGTTTTTGTGAAATTCAATATTTAAATTTAAGGGATTAATTTTTAAATATGTTTTTGTTTTAATGCTTAAAATTTTTTTTAAAAAAAAGGAGGGGATCCTTTCATAATTACAAAATGGAATATGCATGAAATAAAAATGTAAAAACTCAATTATTTTTAAATATAATATTTTAAATTAACACAATTACATTTAACAATAATAAGCAATTGTATTTAATAATACTGAATTAACCAGTCAAAAGACTTAAGTTAATTATGTTTTAATTACATACTATGTAATGAAACTTGCAACACACACACACATTTTCATATATAAAAAAGGAAATTCATTTTTTTTAAAAAAAAAAAAAAAATCATATATGTTTTATTTTGTAATAAATATTTTTTTGGTTTTTTATAAAATATGAAACATTTCGAATTTATTATACACATAAAAAGATTAATTTTATTTGATTACTACTGCCAACTGCAGAATCTTTATTTCTGCTCTGTGGTGTTTTTAACTCCCTTGAAAAAAGTCAGGTTTCATTTTAGTAACAGGGACATGATCACTTAAAAGGTCATAGTGGCAACCTTTTGAACCAAAGTAAAATTTTATGTTGTCTGAAAATGAGATGTTAGAAAGTAAGATGTCTATTGACATGGGTGCAGTTGGCCTCTCTTGTGGTAGTTGTTCTACGAGTGTTAGAATTGTGCAGAACAAGTAATCTTAAGTAGAATACAAAGTTTAAACATGTGAATAAGTTACATGGAAGAGTATCATATTTTCAGAGAGTGAAAGGGAAATTTCATTTAAGCATGAAGTGAAGAAGGGGATTTTGTACCAATTATATTTGAGTGAATTTTTTTTATTTGGTTTCAGATTAATTAGTTACTTTTTAAAAAATTACTAACACTGCAATTTTATGTATGAGCCACAATTGTATTATCGCTATTATTCGCGTCAGCCCTGCCTATACATTGGGTCTTTAGTGGCATCAGGGCTTGAACCCACGACTAGACAAAAATCGTTGACTGTGAGTCTGTAATTGTGATCACTTGGCTATACTGCGGCTATATACAATTGTACAAAAACATTGTATCTATATTTTTGAAAACATTATGTTAACTCATATGCATGAGTTTCTATTTTTAAAATTTTTTTATGCTTCCTGAAAATGGAGCTCCCAATTTCAAAGGCCTTGTGTTACATTACCATTTGTTGATAAATTTTTAAATTGTGTTATATTACTGTCAGTCATAATTATTGCTATTTAATTTTTAACCATTATCTGAAAACAGTTTTTAACTTTTAGTATTTTGAATTTGAATAAAAATATTGAAATTTTTTTTTTGTAGCTGATAATACAAAAATACCAAAGTTTTAAAATATGAATACAGATATAAAGTTTAAAAGTTTTAAAATAAGTTTAAAGTTTTAAAATATAGCTACAGATATAAAGTTAAAAGTATACAAAGCAATATCAGACCATTCCTTACATAAAAAAATAGAAAAAATATGTAACATTAGAATAAGGAAAAGCTTAAAGAAAAATTGATTTATTGTTCAAGTCGAGTAGTAGGAAATAGAAAAAATTTTAAAACTGGGATCTGATACCAAAGTTCCTGTTACTTATGAAAGAGATTGTTATACCATTTATTGGACTGGATTTAAAACTCCAAAAAGTTCGATTAATCTGATAGTGAATATGATATATATGCATAAAATAGACAAATAATTACAGATTATATATAGTCACTAATTTTTAGTTTTTGATGTGTTCAAAATTTTCAATCTGTATGAGGAAAAAAATAATTAAAAAAATATTTTTGTCAATGGTTTAATTTTTTTTTTTAAAGTTATATATTTTGCATAGACTTTGTGAAAAGAAATCTGTTATTTACATGCATTTTTAAAATAAATTAATAAAAACAGATATTTATTTTTGGCTCAGTTGTGTAATATATATATATTAAGTATGTAAATGTTGCATATTGTGTAATATATATTAAGTATATAAATGTTGAGTATTGCTTAGAAATTGAATAATTATTAAAGAATATATAGAAAATAGCAATTTGTACACTGTAAGTACTAAAGAAGAGATACAAAAACTTTAGTAAAATCATTCCTTTATTTGAAAGTGTTTTATTCCACTGTCTTGGTACAAAATAAGCACGGACGACTTTTTTCTGTACTGAAGTTATTCTTTCAGTTATTATCTGAAAAAAGTTTTAAAAAAATAAAGTATTAGGGTAATATCATTAGTCTTTATTGTTTTTATTGCACAAATCCTTCAATGTATTTTAAGTGTTAAAATGAGAGGACCAATTTTATCATTATTATTTAAAGTCTACTTTTATGGTTTAAATATATTTTAAAATGATATTTTACTTGAAAAAGAAAATTTTATGTAGAAACAGGCCCAGTATTAGTATACTATCAAAAGTTGCCTCAAATTTAAATTGTTGACATATGCTCATAATAATAGATTTAGATAACTATTACATATTTTAGGTTTATTTTTGAAATAGGATTTGATTCTAAATTATAATTAACATAAATCAAAATCAAAACACATGTAGAGGTTTGATTTTTAGAATGAAAGTTTTCATTGAGAAATGATATTTCCTCAAAGTTGGTTAATTAGTGCATCTATTGCAATATGTGAAATTACATTTTAAAGTGAAATGAGAATTATGAATTAAATGTCTTTCAGATTTTTATTTATAGCATCTGCATTTTTAAACCAAAATAAATTATGAAATTTTTTTCAGAAATTATTTTTATTGAATTATTATTATATGTATAAATTATGTGTGCAATACTCTAAAAATATTCTTACCATCTTAGAATTACAGCAATTGATGACGACAATGCAAGTCGTTACACTGAAAAAGAAAAATCGACTTAATTTTGTAACTTTAATAGATATTCAGTTAAAACAACTAGAAATAGAAATTTTATATACAAAAAAACAAAAAAAAAAAAAAATTATCACTTTTAAAAAGTTTAGTTATTGTTGTAGATCTAATATTTTACAAATTTATTGAAATAAAAAAAAATAGAATGTATGAAACCAATGAATTACATACCTGCTGCAAGCAGTTCTGTTAGAAGAAAGTACAATTAGTTACATAATACTCTTATTTATGAATTGTTTTATTTAGGGCCGCCGAGAGAATCGTTGGACCCTTGCATGTGGTTTAAAAAAGTAAGAAAATTAACTCTAGAATTGTGCCTTTAGATTCTTTAAAAGGACCAAGCCCTGGTTATTTATATGGGCGTTTGTGCGATCTCTGGCCCATCAAGGGCGTACCATCTTCAGATAAGTAAAGTCATCCTGGTTCTGAGGTACCTTAGAGATCTTTTTCTTTCTCATGGGGTCAATTGTCTTTGGTAAACACGAGTGACACTCCCTTATCTATTTCCATCCCAATATCTTGTCACCAAATTATCTCCCCCCCATTTCCATTTTTTTCAAACGTCTAGATCACTTTTATACCTAGTTTGGTGCAGCATTACCACATCCAGTTCTTGCCCCATTGAACTTCTCTCACACTCATCCTGCTGTCTCTCTGGCTTTGATTTTCTTAAAACAGAAATTTTATTATGCCGATATATAGAAATAGGATATTATTATCACTACTATGCTAACCCACCTCCAAAACTGCTTTATCATTTTTCTTAATGTCACTGTGAGATTGAGGTTCTCTTTTCTTGCTTACGTCTTCAATGTTCTTGCACAATGGTTTTCAAATTGGTATATGAAGCCTTTCAAAGGATATGAGAAATACAGAAAAAATCATACCCAAGACCGAATAAATTGCGGAGCTTCTCTCCTAACATGAAAGAAATATCTCCTCATTGTGAGTATTGAATTAAAATTGAAAGCTCCGTAATTATTTAAATTTCAAAAATAGTTAAAAATTAAAATTAACGTTAGTTGCTGTTTTAACTTGTTTGCCATATGGTCTGAATGGGATAAGTCACAGGAATGACGAACTTACTGCAGTGTTGATAGATTGACCATTCCCTTCCGCATCACAAGCTGATTTGACAGCTTGCAAGAAATGGGAAAGTAAGATGGTCTGACGCGTGCTTTGATTGGTCCAGCGGCCTATGTAAAAGTTAGTGGTGAAAGGTGAAAGATTATTTAATATTTAAAAATATTTATAAAAATAAATTCAAATGAATCCTCCGTTCAAGGTCACAAAAATTATTTTGCTTTTTGGTGAGTATTTAATACAATCAATTAATGCTAACTAATGATAGATTTTTCAATCAAAACTGTATTGGTTTTGCTTAGCATGTCTTGAAGTTTTTGTGTTTATATTTAGGGAAGGGGAGTGAATTTTATTAGGAAACAGGAACAATACACGTTTAAAGCTAAAATAAAAATTGCCGGTCTTAGAAATAAAAGCTTTATTATTAAGTATTTTCGTTTATACACACAATAAAAAAGCTCCATAAAAATAAATTTAAAAATGTTCCGATTTCGGCTACAACGGCTACAAAATTAATTTATTATATGCTTTATAATGTTATAGGTTTGTTAATAATTTTAACTTCCGTTTAGTTCTCGCTGTTTGCTTTAAAGTGTCGTACTCGTACACATTTGAAATCGTATAAAATATTAGATTCATTGAACAGCAAGGCTTGGGTTCATTTTATAAATTACCTAAAAAACAAATTATTTGCAAATTACGTAGTTGTTTATTAATAGATCTGATTTTCGTTTCGATTTTGTAAACTGCGAAATGCTAAACACGACACATAAATTTAGTTTTCATGAGAGGCAAATAAGTTCAGTCTTGCATGAACAATTAATAAAAATAGTACAATCTTTTTTTTATTTTTTAAAATTCAAATTTCCTGTTATTTAAAAACATCGTTATTCCCATAATTTTTTTTATATAATTGCCAAGCATAGATTCGTGGCATCATGTATCTATGAGTAAGCATCTGAATTGAACGAAAACTATTCGAAAGGAGAGAACCGCTTGACTTAGCATTTAGAAACAATTTCTCGTTTTGCACCTTCAGAAGTCGAACTAAATATTAGATTAACTTATTCACGCCGACCTGCAAGTTATGTTCCTTTCTCTCGTGCGGCTGTTCCAAGAGCGCATTGTTCAGGCGCTCCGAACTAAAGTACCGCTCTTCATTTTCTTTTTTATTTCTTTGCTGTCACGTGGTTGTTTTATGGGCACATAAATGAATAGTTATGTTCATAATATTGAACTATTACGATCATATTAAGGAATTTATCAAATCAGTTCTGCTTATGATATTGAGTTGAGTGGCCGCGGTAGCCTAGTGGTCATGGTAGCGGCTGGGATTTTTCGTCGAATCGTAGGTTAGAGCCTTGATGTTACTAAAGACCCACCGTGTAGCAGGGGCTGATGCATGTTGAATCTGTTGAGGCTCAAAGTCCTCTCGTTTGCGTCGTGTGGAAGTTAGGGGCGGGGCAGCTCGGTGTCGTCCTCGTCACTTGACAGAGGTTCAAAATTACGAGGCCCGTCGCCAATAGCCATTGTGTTGCATCTGTTGCGATGTTAATAAAACAAACCAAGATTGAGTTGAAAAAGAAAATCGTATCTTTTTCTAATTTTCTACGTTCGATTTCCATTATTTTAATTTTCAAGCGTATGGTAATGTTTCCCAGTACTAACCGAACTTAATTGAAGATATGTACTATCTAATGAAACATTCACGTGCGAACCGCCGGTGGCACGCATCGGCGTGAAACTTGTTAAGGCTCTATGGTGCAGCAAAATTAAATTAACTTTCTTTGTAAGAATATTAAATGAATCGAAATAAGACAAATAATTTATAACCAATCTCCATGCATATTTTGGCAGACCATCCATTGATCTTATATCCATGGAACCAAGACTATTTCGAGATCTTGGAGGGCCAGTTTGAAGTATATGGAATATAAATAATAAGAAATGGAATGAATAAATAAAATTTCGTAAGGAAATTTTTTTTGTATAAAATAATACATTTATTCAAATCTCTCAATATGAAAGAAGAAGCAATGTTATTTTATTTTCCTTGTTTTTTTTTTTTTTTTTTTTTTTTTTTTAATGTTGATGGTTTTTTTTTTTAATATAAAAAAAATTTTATGTTTCTTTTTCATGACAGTGTGTGTTCTTGAATAATTTTTAAAAAAATATTTTAAACTTTGAAAATCTACTTTAAAATTGATACTGAAATCTACGAGTCTTTCTGAGATTCAGCGCTATTGACCTTGCTGTTACGGTTGTCGAAAGCTGAATTTAATGTCAAGATTGAGCGATGTTCATCGAATGAAAAGTTCGGCTTCGCGATGTTGATTTGTTCAATCTTATACCAACAGGTGTTGCCTTTCTATCTATCAATATGTCTATAGGAAAAAACAATCACTTATGTGTGTACGAAGAAGGGAGAAAAAAGATATTTTACATTCACTAGGGGAGTTTTCTTAGCATTTATGCACATGCCCTTCAATCAACTTAATCGGGAAGAATTTATCAATGGCATTAATTCGCGGCACTCTACTTGAACAATACTTTATCACCGTGCTTTTGGCTAACGGAAGAAGTACCTACATTTGATAATTTGTTATCAGTCAGTGCTATTCTTAATTATGTATTAAATTATTACAGAAAAATACTTACGTCCTACAGCATTCTCCACTGTAAAATTAATGAATAGATTTTTAGTATTAATATTATTTAGAGATTATATTATTATCTTATAATTATTTAGAATAAAGTTGCTTTGTACTTTCTTACGTAAACAATGTCAAGTTTTTCTTATTACCTGATATATATCTGTGAATTTTTGATACATTTACATATTTGCTTAGGTTGTATAGTGATAAATTTATCGAACCAACTCGTATTTATAGATTGGAGCTTTCGAGAACTAGATTTAAATTTAAAAATATATATCTCGAATGTATTTTTATTCAAACAAAGAGAACAAAAAATGTTATGACTGTTTTAGAGCATGTTAAACTGCCACGATATTTTTCATGTCAATTTTATATTGCTCAACAATACAAAGACATATTTTTACAATAGTATGTAAACTTGTAATAAAGTTTAAATAATTTATTTATTGCATAAAAACAATTATCTAATATATATATTACTTCAGTTGTAATATTAATGTATAACATATTGAAATTATCGTTGTAACATCGCTAGATCATTTTCGTCGTAGCACAAGCTTTTTAAATCTAATTATTGATAAAAATCATAATATCAAATTTAAAATTTGCCAATTTTTCATTACTTATAGCCTTAAACAGGGTCTCAAAAATTTTTAGTCTAAGGGCCCCACCGACTTCTTCTCTAAGTCCCATGAGCCAAAAAATAGGTAGTTAGGTAGGTAATACCAACATACTGTAGTTTGAAAATACGAGCACATTTTTGTTTTGGGACTAGCTTGCAAGTGAGATACCTATGAAGCGAGGTGAATTGCTCGTGAGTGCTTAGGACATATCATTGCGGCGGAGATAGTCGATGCGTGTACTGTACGTTATATTACGTATTAGACCATGCTAAGTGAATAACGGTGCCATTTTGCGGATAGAGATGTAAAGTGCAGGCTGCGTGGGGCGTGGTAGCCTAGTGGTCATGTTTGTGAACTCGAGGCCGACTTTTTTTCAGTCGAATCATGGGTTTGAGTGCCTCAAAAGACCCTCCGTGTAGCATAAGTCACTTGTAAATTTTCAGGATAAATCTCGTGTCATTAATTGCAGTTAAAATGCCCAGTTTCATTATGTATCTCAGTTATTGTGTTTCTTAATTGGATTGTATAATTTACTGATACTGTAAATTTTATAATGTAATCGAAATAAACTGTGTCGGACCGTATTTTGGAGACCCCTGACCTAAAGAAACAACCAATTTATGCATCACTACAATTCTGTCATCCAAACAGAAAAAAATTATGCAGGTTGCTATAGACTTTTCCTGCGCATGTGAATGATTTATTTATTTCAAACAATTAAGTTTGAAAAATCAAGAAAAGGGGTAAATATGGAGTGTTTGCTAGTTTTCACACTCACATGAATACATACTGTGGTAAAAAAATTGGACGCAGTTGAAAACTTTCGCAGTTTTCTTCTCAAATATACAACACGAGCGATCCTTCTCTATTTTTGATATTCCATCTTGTCAATTAATTTTTACCCTTATCTTCTTCTTTTTTTTTTTTTTTTGTCTAAACGAATGCTTGGTTCTAGCTCCATGAACTCTTAACTGTCACTCTCTAGCGGGTAAACAAAGTTGGTACTGAGAGAGAACTAAATTATAGTATCAATAGACTGATTAATCACTGCAGTTAACTAACTTCGAAAAAATATTTTCTCATTACGATACTAATTTTTTTTTTTTTTTTTTTTTTCAGAATTAGATGGAGATTAGCCTATGTTCCAAGTTTCATTCGAATCCAATCAACAGTTTGATATACTAGATTACATCGAGTAAACGATTAATTTTAGTGCCCGTTTCTTAATACCTCATGTTGAGTGGATAAAAAATAAAGATTTATAAACTAGTATAACACTCCACAATTTTTCTGTTTGTAATTTTTGACCTTGGAACCTTTTTCGAACTTTTGAAGAGATGTCATTTTTTTATGTAAGGAATCCAAGTACACTAAGATCCCGCATTAAGCGAAGGGTACGCTGCATTAATTTTCGGTGGCAGGATGTTTTTCCTCCACATTAGAGGATAGTTTGTGACCTAGTGGCAGGGATCAGCACAATTGACCTTGAGGGACGAATGATTCGAACCCTTGATCTGTCGGTTCAGAGTAAACCCGCCCAATCTTGTTTTTGTGGAGCTTTTAGCAACTAGCAAGAACCCATTGGTGGGGGAGGAAGAAGGTCTTTTGACCTTTAACGCCAACGGTGATTCGAACCCCAAATGTTAGGATCTGAAAAAAATTCGACCGGTCTTGTTTTTGCAATGATCTTAGCAACTAGGCCAAAAGGGATTCCCCATCAAGTTAGTTATTAAGGCATTTTAACTTCTGCCGTCGTTGTTGAAAAGAATAGCCGCAAGCTCCAGCTCCTCGCGAAATTGAATGAAGTCATTTTAACATTTGAATAATGAGATAAGTGAAACTGGGTAGCGAATAAAAAATTAATTTTTTTGGTTTTATTTTTGACATTTATTGTTAAATACTTTTTATTAAAAAATTTATAGGTTTATTTATTGATAATATCGATTTTCATTCAAAAAATATTCATGAAAATCAAAAAAAGTTAAAGTTAAGAAATGTTGGTTTTGAGGACGATTCTCTCTTTTCCTTATCTTGCTTTTTCCATTTTAATAGCTTGACTTAATGGCATGTTACGTACATGCCAAAGTCGTTTATCCTTTTTATCAATCACATTACTTCTTATTGTTGCAAAAGTCGTTGCAGTTGCAGATTATATGATTTTTTCTTTAATTCTTAGAAT
The DNA here is from genome assembly GCA_019974015.1 of Nephila pilipes. NCBI lineage: Eukaryota > Metazoa > Arthropoda > Arachnida > Araneae > Nephilidae > Nephila > Nephila pilipes. The sequence continues at coordinate 185,065 of BMAW01105989.1, read as the reverse complement.
TGCGTGTATTGTTGAAATGGACAAATTAAACGAAGTGTCGATATCAGATTGGCATTCATCCGCATCGAATCGTCTGATTTCCAGTGAAATACTCTTTTTCATGCCGGTTTAGTTTCTTTTTCTGTGAAATTACTCATTGTAAAAATTACCACATTTATCTCAATGAAATAAAACATTTATATCTGTATACTCACAATAAGACTAACTACCAATCATAAATGACGCAGCACACATTCGTTCGTACTGTAATAATATCAAATGCATCGCGAGACTGCGATTTTGCACGTTATTTCGAGAAATCATCTGTTACTACATGATGCTGAAATTGTGTTAAGCGCAACAGAAGAAAATTATATCTATATTCAAGAATGTATGTGTGTGTGTCGCCCTTCAAAACTATTATTAGACTCATAATCTGTTTTTACTTAGATAAGATCAGGCATTTTCCGCTAATTACTATAATAATGAAGAAAATGCTCATTATCTCTACTAAACATTGAGAAGTCTGTTTTAGTGCTAAGTTTTAAAGTCTTATATCAGTGCATGTTATTAATTACTCTCCAAAAAATATTTTTGTTCCTTAGAAATTGACTGGCAGCGTATTAAAGAATATATGTTATAAATATTAATCTAATACTATTTAATCAATCCGGTAAATCTTAAAAATTTAACAACTGGTAATGATTATTTAGTATTTTTATTACAATAACAGGCATCTTTGAAAAAATTGATTGACAATTTATTTCACTAAAAATTCGGATTTTAAAGCAAACAACTTTTAAATTCATTATATGTATGAAAAAATCTACTTTATCACTCTCCGTTAGTTTTGGGACTAATATCAATTTTGGACCGAAATCCTTTTGTATTTAAACCACAATTACTAACTGTAATTTGCTTTACACTGTAAATAAGTTTCTAATAATTTTAATTTACTTACCACCACTCACAGCATCTGTAATAATTAAACAATTTTAAAATTCCGTAAAATTAAAATAAAGTTTAAAATTATTGAAAACATCTTGAATTAAGTATACTTTTTTTTAACTTCAAAGATGTTAACTTCTTAAGCTTAAAACATACTCTATTTTGGATATAAACAATAACAAGAAACGAAGTATAGATCTTTTCAATGGTAATTGAATATTGCCTTTATTTATTAAATGGTATCCATCGAATATTTTTTCTACAAAACTTATAGAAATATTTGCTTTTTTACAGATATTTCATTTTAGATACAAACCTAACCTAATTTTCTTCCAGAATAAAATTTTGTTATTCTCGGAAATTGTTGACGCAGACTACAAGGGTGGTAGAAAAAGTACATATTTTTCACGACATATGGAGTTGTCAAGGCAAGCTGATGTTATCATAAGTGTGTCACCATGTCATAAATGACTCCACATTAAATGTGATCCTGATTCATAGGTTAGCTTTGATTCGACAACCATTTACAATTATATCAAAATTTAATTGCTGCCACGTCGAGTTGTCATCGTCGATGAGACTTAAATACATCATTATGTACAGGAAATCAAGTAATGATCAATATGATGATGGGTAACTTCCAGCTAATCTGCTCCAAAGAAAGCGAAGACTGTCTCATCGATAGAAAAATATATGGGGACGATTTCTTGAGGTGTGGACGGCGTCCCCCTCAGGAATTTCGAAGAAAAGGAAAAGCGATGAATGGACAATACTAAAATGAGCTACGATTTCCCGTTCCCAATACAGGTATTTTTTTGAACCGTCCTTCTACGAGGGGGATTCAAAAAGTATTAATATTTGAAGACAGATGGCATCATTGAGGTAAATTGTTGTTATCATTGAGTGCTACCATCTGTTAAACGGAGCCGAAAAAAATTTGACATTGATTCATAAGTTAGTTTTGATTAGGTGGTCATTTAATGCTAAATCAAAATTTGATTGCTGCCACGTCTGGTTGTCACCGTCGATGATAAATATGCTCATCGTTGTGCACCGGAAATCATGCAGCAATCAAAGCTATAGGTTGCTTTCGGGGAATCTGCTCCAAAGAAGGCAAGGATGATATCATTGACCGGGAAAGTTATGACGAAGAATTTTTCAGGGGCGAAAGGTGTCATGATCAAGAATACCAGTAACTGAGACAGACAGCTGTCTAGTGAGTCATGATGCTCACTAAAAACAAACCAGTTTCGATGCTATGTGCATCATCTTGGATTTTCTAAGGACTTGTTGAATGTTCTTTTTATTCGTTGTAAAATTATGTACCATTATGGGAAAAAAATTAAAATAATATTTTTAATTAAATGAAAACCTTAATTTACTCTGAATTTTATTACAAAGAGGGAAGCACAATCAATTTTTTCACTCTTGAATTCTTTACTTTTTTTTTGCTCATGATTAGCTTTTAAATATTTTAAATAGTTCCATAACGTAAGTAATCGTTATCTTTTATGCATTTCTTTGTAAATGAATCGAATAAAATTAATCACGAATAATTCGTTTGGATTCCTTTCATAATTAGTTCATTATTTCCGACTATTTTAGCTGAAAATCAAGGTAAAAGATTATAATGATTTTTGTGTTCTGCTCATTTACGTAAATGGAAGAGTTTTTTAATTTATTCTTACCACGACCAATAGATACAGCTGAAAAAAAAATGAGAAACGAAATTATTTTTTTAAAATTACTTAAATACGAAGAGAGTTATTACAGAGCTCACAAATGATAATAGTAAACAGAGAAAAATTTTAGGAAATATATTATATTTATATATACCGTATCCTAAAATTTTTCTGCAACGTTTGTAATATATATTTATAAGTACTTTCAGCCGAAAAAAAAAAAAAAACCTTGGCTTAGATAAAATGTAATTTAAAAATGAAGACCAGTTGTGATGGGTAATAAAATGAAACAACTCAAAATTAATTTATCAACTGTTTTGTTGTGTAAAATGTTATTTGGTCTTTTTTTTTTTTTTTTTTTTAACACAATGCTATAATCTGGTATTAATGCGGAACGATGCCATCAAAAAGAAATTTGAATTCAAAGAGATATCAGTTGCACTTTACACTCAGGAAGACTTGACGTTTCTGGCTTCCTAAATGATTTTAATTCAGCCTATGCTTCCTGTTTTGCTTATTTTTGTGTGCTCCACGACCGATTGACTTATTTCTTTCTCATGATTCTAATTTTTCTAATTTGGGGTATAAGTTTGCTATAGCAAACTGGAACTCCGGGGCAAGTTTATACCACGTTACATAAAATAGAAATAAAGAAAATGCATTAATGTCTGCACCTAACGGGAAGTCCTGACGAAATCTGAATCTCATAAAAAGGGAGCCTTGGTAAAACTGCGAGTTAACGGAATCCGAATGTGGTTTAACTATTGAACGAAGCGTTATAGAATCACGATTCTTGCACCATCTGAGAAACTCGAGTTTTTTGCTTGGGTGAAGGATAATAGCGCTGAAAAGCACCAGTTTCTGATTCTTCAGTTTCTGAATCACTCAAACTCTAAATCTAGCGTTCCAGGTTCTACGGTATTTGGATTGAGCATGCGACTCTCTTTTAAAAAAGAGGACGAGGAAAAATATTAATTTTTTTTTTCACAAAATGCAATAACATAAAATCAATGAGGGAATTTCCAAAATTCTTTTTCTCTGTTAAGGAAGATTGCCCCTCACTTTCACTAAGCATCACTTTGGTGTGTATTACGTCTAGGTTTTTGTTTGTTCCTGACAGCGAGGGCCTTCAATAAAAATTTTATGCCCGCTAATTGGATGATTATTTGAAAATTTTATCCGCTTGGGAAATGGATACTCCATCTAATAATAAATGAAATTATCAAAAACTGGCGAGGTATTTGGAGAAAAAATGACAATTATGTACTTCATATTATTATGCATAATGAAAGGAAAATAGAATGCGCATGCGAACTGGTTCACTTTTAAACTCTGGATGAAGGGAATTTTCGAAATTCGTTTGCGATACATTCACTTTATCGAGTAGTAACATCAGAAAGCAGATTTGATCCAATCGTGTTTGTCTCTGTAGGCAAACCCAAAACTACTGCTTCCCCCGCAGTTTTATTTAGAGAATTTTGAAAAAAATCACGTTAACCAGAAAAAGGACATTTAATCGAATTAAGACAGTATTACTAATACAGATTAACGGAAAATTGCTTTATTGAAAAATGAAATTTACATTTTTCGATTTCAAACCATTTAATGAATTCAAATTATTTGATGTGTAACAAATATTACCTACTTACCTCGTTACCATTTTCCTTATTCATTGTACTTGTAACTAACTGTATTACTGCCACTAACGGATGTTGTTGCATAAGCAAAGTATTGCTTTGAATTTGATCTTTTATTTGTGAGCGGAAAAAACTTGTTTAATCATGTCTGGGGGTACTGGCAAATCTCACAATTTATGTACAGAAATACCCAGAACCCTATCTACTTCTGTTACATTTAAATAAACTTGTTAAACATCTCAAAATGGAGGGATACTCTGAAGCCTGTCAATTCATGTTGAATTAGATTTTTTTTACTCATTTATTTTCCAAATTCAAGTAATCGAAATATATTTTTGAGGGTTTTGTTTTTTATTTATTTTTTGGGCGCTCCTAAATTTTACCTCCGTAAGAAATCGCCTATCTGGCCTAATGTCTAGGGCCGGCCTGCTGAAAGATATGCTCGCGCAAGTCTTTTTCTTGAAAAAATTGTCGTAGTTGTATCTTTCGAAGGAGGAGCCTGCACTGAAAAACAAACATTCAAAAGTCTTGCTTTATGAAATTTGTTAGTAGGGTTTTTTGGTATGATTTTTGGAGATTTAGCGCTTATACCTAGTTGAAATAATCAAATTCATAAGACAAACTGTTGGAAATTTAGCAAATTTATTATTATATGGCAATATAAAAGGTTTTGTATACTATTATAATGTGTATACTGTATACCCAACACAACCAGTTCGGTTGATTTCTGTGTTAATCCTTACAGGAATTTGAATTTACTTAGATAAATAAGCAAGAAAACAGAGATTGGATATACATTCAGAAAACAACAATAAAAATAATATTATGTTTTTATTTAAATGTCTCATAAATTTCTTCATGAAACGTATTTTTTTTTAAAAAAGTAATTGTCTTTCTGCTTTTACTTAGGTGTAAAATTAAAATCTTACTCAGAATGAAACATACACACTCTTTTTTTTTTTTTTTAATAAAATGAATTTAAGAATCTAGTCTTTTCGTTGAAATTTAATATTTATGAAAATCTTGTAATTCACATTATAATAAAACTTTATTTAATACTTTTGAATAAAATTCAAAATAGATTCATACCAGCTTTACCAGCCTCTGTAATAGCAGATTACAAAATAAAAATGAGTAAACGAATAAATTAATTAGCAGTTGAAATAAGCAATAATAAAGTATTTCATTGTTAGATTAAATTACACAATTTTTTTTTATGTATCGTAATTCCAAAAATATAGATCATGCACATAGAAAATTATGAAAACAATTGACAATATTTTATAAAATTATGTAGGTTTTTTCAATTATAATTTTTCGATCACGAATAGCATTCGGTAACACTGCGTCAGTGAATAACTGCAGTTTCTAAACATGATAATTAGGCATCACAGTGATATTTAAATGATCAGATCCTATTAAATCTCAGAACCTATTTATATTTCAAAATGCTCATTGATTCACTTTACTTCAAACAAAAACTTGCTACGTTATTAGTCATTCTCCATACTAACGATACGAAATTCAATGAAACAACAAATCTTAACTTTACGAGGGTAGCCAAAGTACCAATTTTTGGAGACAGATGGCAATGCTAAGGAAAGATGATGTTATCATTGTGCGCTGCCATCTATTAAACGACGCCAAAGCAAGTGTAATCTTAGTTCATATGTTAGTTTTGATTTAATATCTATTTGCTGCCATATCAAAATTTAATGGCTGCTGCGTCGAGTTATCATCGTCAAGGAGACCTGAATATATCATTATTCACCGGGAGCCAAGCAACGATCAAAAAATGGGTAGCTTCTGGCTAATCTGTTCCAAAGAAAGCGACGACTGTCGCATTGGTAGGAAAAAATTCAGTGACTATTGCGGAGGACGTCACGCTCATGGATTATTTTAGAAAAAGGAAAAACGATCAATCTGTAGTTGAACAATGGGTTTCTATTCCGCGTTCTTGACATGGGTACTTTTTGAACCACCCACGTATGAAACTTTTATTTTACTATTTTATTTCGTACTGTTTTCCAATCATGTATTTATCGTTTAGCGTCCTTTGTGAGTAACCTCTCGCTCCACATTCAGTAAAATCAAATCAAACAATCTTTCCTGTGCCATGGATGATCTCAGGTTGGACAAGAAAAGTCTTAATTTACTGCAAGATCCTTCACAAATGGTAATGGATGTTCCAGTAGTTAGTAAAACTTAATATGCCATTGTTTCAATTTACTTTGTAGAGCATTAATAAGAATGGAAAACATTTCATTGTAAATTTTTGTAATATAAATTTGGCGCTTTCTGGATGGTATGCTCAGGAACAAATGTCCTCACCCCTTGCTCCCCTCTAGCTATAATTCTGAACATCGAGAGGAGATATTAGTTCAGTGCATTCTTAAACAGTCATCAAACATCACAATAGCTTTCCGTTGTAACTTTCATATTATTTCTTTTTGTTTGTATGAATTACACAAATATTTCAATTTTAAGTACGGGTATTACCTAGCTTCGAGAATAATTTAGTAGTAACGTTTATAACATTTCTATTTTTGTTGCTCAAATATTTAAGTAATATCTAACTTTGCGAATCATTTAGGCATAAAATTTATACAATTTTTGTTTTTGTACAAGTTGGTCGAATATTTTAAGTAATATCTAGCGTTGAGAATAATTCAGGTGCAATGCTAGTAATATTTCTATTTTTGCAAAAGTTGTTTTGTTTATTTTAAGTTGAGATTTTTCTTTACTTAACCTTTCCAGTTAGTAGTTTTGTGACTTTATTTAATTAAATAGAACTGCTTTAGTTATTTGTGGGTACTTGACTGTTCAATGCTAGTTCTGAAATTGTGGAAGAGAGCTATAAAAATTAAATCCAGATTCCATAAAACTAAAAAGAAAGTAACTATAATATATATATATATATATATATATATATATATATATATATATATATATATATATATATATATATAATTATAAATCAGATGAGTAGAAAAATAAGCAAAATATCAAGAAATTTGAATTATTTTACATTTTAAAATACTTTAATATTTTTTAAATACAAAAATTGAGAATAATATATTTAATGTTGTAATTTATATTAGGTGAGATGCTTCCAACATACCTTCAGCAATGCCAGCAACTGAAAATTGAACAGAATTGCAAATTCATAAATTGTAAATGCAAAAAAAAAAAAAAAAAAAATATGAATAACTTACTAAACTTGTGTAATCTTACTTAAAGATAATAGTTATAACTTAACTAATATAATAATTAAAAACTTTTTAAAAAGAAAATTTGATTTAAATTAAAATTTGATCTCAAAAGAAACTTTTTAAGATAGAGGACTTATTATTTTTATTTTAGTGAAAAATTACAAATTTAAATTTTTTTGTTGTTGAAAATATTGCAAACCAGTGTTAAGTATTCGGATAAAAAATGGGTAAATTAAATACATTATAAGGTAGTGCTATTTTTTTACATATTAAAGGAAAATTGTACAATTTATTGATTATTAATTCAAAAATCCACCTTACAGATTTTTTTTTACAGATTTTGAAGAATAAATACTATTATATTTTGAAGTAAACAATAAGTTTTGCTTTATTTCTGATAGGGTTGAGTTTGCAATTCATTTATGAAGCGATTTTTATAAAGATTACTTAAAAATGCTTTGTTTTTTATTAATTTTTTCAAGGGAAAAAATATATTATCATAGTATAAGAAATAAGCTTTTATTTTTAATAACCAATGAGGTTATTATTTTTTTATGAAGAAATGGTTTGTTAATATTTGTATGCTTAAAATGTATAAATAAAAATAATTAAAATTTAAACTATGCTCTAAATCAACAATTAAACACAATTGTGTTTTTAAGAACACTTTTTACACGAAATCTTTTTTTTATTTTATTTCCTTACTAGTGATTTGTTCAAGATTAAATATTACTGACTTAAAACTAATAATTAATATTACTGAAAATTAAATATTACTTACTTCCCAATGGAATTCCTTTAAAGAATAACATTTTATTATATAATTTTTATTTAATTTTATTATATATATATATTTTATATATATATATAATTTTACGCAGTAATTAGATTAGTTTTATAAACAAACTTCGTACTGAAAAAAAAATCACAACTTAAAAATGATTATAATTAAACATATCAGCAATGCTTTAGTTGCAACTTCCAAAGATGCCATCAATGTTAACTTAGCTTCAGTTACAACTGTGGAATTTTTTTAACTGCAATTGATACAGTCATTTCCCTCTACTGAATTTAGATTATTATAATTTAGATTATTGAATTAGAAATTATAAAGTAATTTCTGCATGGAACCTTCTAAATGGTTGAAACATTTAGCGACCTATTGAAAGAATCATTAAATATATAAAACGAATTCTTCCTTCAAGAAAAAACATTCTGATGAATTAAACATTGAAGGTAAATTTTTTTAAAAAAATGCAATTGTATAAATTGAAATACAAGATAAACTTACCTAATATTGGATGTGCTGTAAATGATATGAAGTAATTTTAGTCATAAATCACAACGATTTATAAGTATGCTTTCGGTCTTTCAAAAATAATATCGTAATATAAAAACTGATTTTTAAAATTTTTTTCTTTCGCAATTTTTCTAAAAAATGCCTTTTCTCTGCTCTCTTTCATATTTTATTTAAAGCCCATTAGTTTCATCACTATTTTTTGATTGTTTAAATACTTGAGGATTTTTTAGAAATTACATGAGTAATACAATTTATACTTTGTGTAAAATTTTTTTGACGTAATTAATTATATTCCTGTACTTCGAAACAAACAATTTCAATCCAAAATAAGTTAATTTATTTAGGATATATAAATAATGTCTATTTTTTGCTAGCGAAACTTAAATACCCATTTATCTTACAAATATCATGAGAATTAAAAGTCTTTATTTTAAATAATTCATTATTCATTCGCTTTTATCAATTTAGATAAACATAATTTTGTCTTATGGGTTAAAAATATGTATATGTAAAAAACAACAATGAAAAAAAAAAAAAAACGTTTTTAAAGGATTGCTCATACATCGGGCTCAATTCATGAAAGTCACGCGACGGACGCAATCACGTGTTTCCACTGAAGTCAGAGCTCATACTTGTTGTTCTTGTAAGTTCCACATCAATTTTAAATTTAATAATTAAGGCTCCCGTCAACCGGCCATTTGGATTTCGTGAATGGAATGTTATTCCTATGACATTTCCACTTTTCTTCTCAAATATGGACAATTTTATCTATTTGAATGCAGTAAAATGCATCCGAAAGAACAAAAAATAATGAAGATTTTTTAGGAATTACATTCTTTTTCCAATTTAAAAAAAATATGTTTACATGTCTATTATAATAATTTGTTTATGATCTTTAAAAAAATATTTTAGAATATTTTCAAAAATGGGGCAGAAAATGTAGTTCTCCAGAAACCTTCATTACTTTTTGTTCCTTCGGTTACCTTAAATTACATTCAAATAGATAAAACGGTATAGGCTTGAGAAGGAAAGCAGAAATTTAAAAAGATTAACATTATTTTCTTAAAATCAAATGCCTGGTAGACGGAAGCCTTAAGTAATGATGATGTGCTTGCATTATGATTTTCCAAAAAAAAAAAAAAAAAAAAAAGGAATAATTTGTTTTCAGTTTTCTTCTTATTGTATAATTTAAGCATTTTTGAAGTCTGGGCATTTTCCCTTTAATTGTGTTAATATTGTTAAAAAATATGTGTATTTTAAAAGTTTATGTGAAAAGAAAAAACACAGGTAACTATGAAGCTCATGATGTGATTAGCTAGAAGCAATTGACGTCATATGACAGTGACCCATACAAATATTTGAAACCATTTAAATCAATATTTTGTTTATGAACAATTATATTAATTTCATAAAAAATCAGTATTTTTTATTATACTTACGTCCTTGCACTAAAAAATATAAATGCAGTGTGAATATATTTAAATTGTAACTAATATTTAAAACATAGCAAATACTAACTGGACTCTTGAAGTACATTAATTTTATGAATAAAGATGCTCAAGAATTTATAGTGAAAACTTAACTAAAAATTTTTTTTTAATGAATTTCGCTTAGTAAAAAAGCTTAACTTATAACATTTTTGACACACATTTGCGTGTGAACGATATTTTATATTTTATAGCTATTGATAATTTTATTACTATGGACGATGTAGAAACAGCTTTATTTATTTAACTTTTCAAATACTCACTAGTATTTTTTCAGAAGTTTTATGCTATCATGAAAAACTGAATGCCTTACTTTCACTGAATCGAATAACTTAACTACTGTATCTTCCTTTACTCACAAGTATTCTATTTTTTTTCGCAGAATATTCTCGTTTTCGATTGTCTTACAGCAAAGAATATTTAAAAATTAGAACTATTTTGTATTCATATTTAACACTGAATTATTTAATAATTTATTAAGCTTTAAGAACATAACTACTTACATGAATTTACTTACTTAGACGATTACCTGACTTTATATATGTAAGTTAAGACAAGACATTAGTTCTGCATGTTTTTCCCTCTTTAATAACACATTTAAATATCTACTTCTTAACCATACAGTCGTAGAGTTAGAACGATGTCTAGATGTGTAGTCTTGAAGATACATCCGATATTGCCCACCTATAACTGGTGACATAGGCAGTACATGCTCGCCAAGCATATCTTGATAATGAAGGAGTTTAATCGACCGTGTGCAAAAGTATTATCCACTTAGCCATTCATCATATCCAAATGCATCAAATACCATGGCAGAACTCTTTCAATAATGTCTTTGAGTAAAAGATGTTTATTGTCCATCCAAGCAATCTATGTCAAACATTATGCTGATAAAATTACAGTTTTCCATTTACATCAGTCCAAGACATTCGATTTCGAGCAAACGTCAAATGTGCCTGTTTGGCTTATTTGGTAATAAGTGGCGTATTCATGTGTTTTCTGGAAATTTTCTTCCAAAATAAGACCGGAATTCCTCTTTAACAGGCATTGAATTGTCTGCACATGACATCTCAGTGGAAGTTCGGGCAAAATTTATCCAGGAGTCATTTTTTCGCTTCGAGCTTTACAAAAAATCGTTCTGTCTTTTGCAACAGTTGTTTATTCTTACAGGGCGTTTTTCGGAACCATATTGCAAGGATCTTTAAGATGTTCATTCACGCTCGTTTTTGATTACAACCTATAACATCAACTATTTTTCTTCCACTGCGATCAGGGTTGACTTTATTTTAGTTGATCAATAGCTCCCCTCTCATATAACGTTTAAGGTCCCGTTTACCGGTCGTTTTGACTTAATGAATGTTGTGTTAATCGTATGGAATTCTTACAACCGTCCTCAAATCTTAACTATTCTATCTACTTGAATACAAAACATAGTATCCGAAAGAGCAAAAAATAATGAAGGTTTGTGAGGAATAAAATCCCCCCCCCCCACACAATTTCTGAAAATATACTAGAAATTTTTCAAAAACCGGAAAACACCTATAAGCGAATAAATAAAATAGAAGTAAAAATGTTTCTTAAAAATCTGTGGGAAAATGTAAGTTCGCATTAACCGCTACTATTTTTTGCTCTTTTCGATTCTTTATTTTGCATTCAAATAGATAAAATAGTTCAAATTTGAGAATGGTAGTAAAAATTTTACAGGTTTAATATCACGTTAACGAAATCAAAATTGCCAGTAGACAGTAGCCATAAACGACTTCTTTTACCCATTCTCGGGGAAAAAATATTGTTTACATAGACCGTCTTTTACATTTTATATACTCGGAATTATCTAAGAAAAAATTTGGTAAAACACTTGCCTAAACCAATTTTTAGATGATTTGATAAATTCAGTCTCAGAAAAGTGTTCAAGTCAAAGAAGGAAAGCAATATTATCGGAAAGACTCTATTCAGGCTCTTTTTCCAATGATGCAACATTAAATTTAAGAAAACCAGCAAAGCCTTAATTACTCGTACAATGACAGATTCAATTTAAGGACAATTTCAATATAAAAAGATTGCTGCATTATAACACTACTAAAAATTTCTTAATATTTTTCCGGATATTCTCCTTGGCAACGTTTAGCGTCCTTTGAGTTGTTTATATACGGGTGTACAGACATGAGCCAGAAAGGAATTTCATAACGAGACAGTAATCAGGCTCTTTTATACCTGGAAAATAATTCTTCTTTACTAAAGAAGTCTTTCGGTTGTTATGGGACTTTCTGAATGATACTTAAATAAAACTGATTGTCTAGCGATTGGGATACGAAGAATATATTTAGCTCATAGCCGTGTCAGGCTCTTATCTTAAGTAAGAATAGTTGTTTCAGAAACAGAACTAAATATTCTACACTTGCCTAGAGTTAATTATAGAACAAAAGGAAATCATAGAATATATGATGATGAGGCCGTAGAGAATTTCACCACCCAATCATGAGGAAAAGTCTTAGTTCTGAGATTTTAATGAAGTGTAGGAAATTAAAATTGCAAAGGGGTGCGAAATTAGAAGAAACAACTGCCCCCATGGCAGCTAAAATGACCCTTACCCGGTTAGGCACGGAGTCGAACTGGGCTTAGATGACAGAAACGAGCAATTCATTCCTTGCTTCTTCAAGTTTATGCAACATTTCACCTACCGTATTAGCTGGAGACTGTGTACCGTGACGGGCCAATCTCTCAACAACGCATAACGAGATGTTTTCAATGGGTGACATATCTGGAGACCGGGTAGGCCAGGTCAATAATCGAGTGCTCTGTGTATCGAGGAAGGTCAGAACATGACGTACAACATGTGGTCTTGCATTATCTTGTTGGAAGATGGCGTTTGGCAGGCCTCGAAGATAGGGTACAGCCACTGGACGTAAGATGTCAGAAATGTACCGATCTGCGTTCAAATTATCTTCGATTCGAACTGGAGATGAGCATGTCGTGTATTCAATGACTGGCCAAACCATCACATCAGGTGCAGGCCCCTATGCCAATATCGAATGCAAGCAGGTGACGAGTGGTCTGCTTGGAGCCTACATACGTATACCTCCATCAGAGTACTGCAAGCAGAACTGGTATTCGGTCAGAAAAGACACCATTGTGCCACTCCTGTGTCCAGTTTCGACCCATCAGAGTCCTTATCTCTCCCTGTGTTACATTGTGAAAGGGAGCCAAAGTAATGGTCACCGTGCTGACGGTCCACACTGTTGCAAATGTCGTCGCACTGTACGAGTGGATACTGGGCGAGCTGCAAACATACCTATTTCCTAATTAATGGCCCGTGATGTGGTTATATGTTTTGCAGGGTCGACCTCACAATATGTCTGTCCTCTTAGGTGTAGGTCATTGGAGGGCGTAGAAATCCTGCATGCCGTTCAGTATAATCCTCAGTAATCCATTGATTTCATATTCGCTTGACAGAGGTTGGATTTCAACCAGTGTGACGGACGATATCACGAAACGATAATCCACACTCAGTAGGCAACGATTTTGCCTCTATCGAATGCCGACACTTGCTAATGAGCATTTATTCTTCTTGTTCGAAGCATAACACGATATTCTGAGCAAAATCCGACCTTACAAAGCGCTTTCTGAATGAGAAATCCCTTTCACAACTTTTCTTTTATACAGTGCTTCAGATGTTTTTTCCTAATGTATCTTCTAAATGCACTGAAATACTAATCATTTGCATATCTTAACGTCTTTTTTCTTTCATGTGATTTTGACGTTCGTCAGATCATTCCTTCATGGTGTTCTGGCCACGGTGGAGTGTGCTCTGTAAGCCGGTTTCAAACCACTCCTGTTATTGACATATCTGTTCAACTTTTGTTGTGATGAGAGTTGTTTCAAACGTTTCTACTGACGTCATTGGCTGTCTTAAATTTATATGGCGGGTCTTTTAGACGCATGCGCTAAAAGCTGCATGTTTATAACACTTAACTTGATTTATAAGAGAAGCATTGTACATAAACAGTAGAATTCTTGATATGTCGGACCTTGTTAATTCGAATTCTCGGATAACCCAAATCGGTGTGCACGGAGAATTATTATAATTATTTAAATGATTGAGATGCAACTTATTGATTTCTATAATAACATATATTTGTTTCATCCGTGTATTTTGAAAAAATATTTTCTTTACTTAAATTTTCTAACCGCCATGAATGTATGAAAAGAAAGAGGGTGGGAGACTTTACAAAAATATTTTGAGTAAAGTCAATGAAACCCATGTTAAAAAAATATGTTTAATAATAATAAAAAACCCCTATAAAACTAATGTTTTATAGGAACTAAGAAACATTGGTTTTATATGTTTTTTTTATTATTATTTCATTTTCCTCAATTCTCCGGATAACCTGGATTCTTAATAACCTGGATGGGCTTTGGTCTCAATTCATCCGAGGTATTTAGACTTTGAGACAATTTTTGCGTTGGAAACTAATTCATTCAGTGTTATATTAAGCTGTGATGTACTACAATTTAGAGATCGAATTCACTACTTTGGACGCCGGGTGTCGATAGTTGCTGTTTAGAAGAGATAACTAATATATTGTATATTAACAACGCACTTAGAAGCAACCCGAAAAATATTGTCTCGCCATTTTGAGTCTCGATCAAGTGACGATGATGATAGCTGAGCTGGCCCTTTTCTCTCCAAACTTCCACGCCACACCAATTGGAGGACTTGGAGTCTCAACAGATTAACATGCGTCAGTCCAATAACATGGCGGATCTTTAGTAACATTCGGACTCGAACCCACGACTCGGCGGAAATCAACGCCAGCCACGAATTCGCTACCATAACCACTTAACTATTGCATCCCCCATATAACCAACTGAATGGAGAAAAAAATCTGCTTACCATCGTTTAGATGCAATGCATTTTAAGGGTACATTAGAATGTTTACTATCCGGAAGATACGTCAGGAAAAAGCTTGTGGTCAAGGTTATATTATGCAAAAAGTTTAAGAACCACTTGTCTGTAGCTTGTAATAAGAAAATTGATCCTATTAATAAATTTAATATTTGAAAATTATATTTTTCTATGATGCCTTAACGGTTGGCTTTTTTCGTCACTATTAACACGTGACTATGTTGCTTTTAAGAAATATAAAAATATAGGAATCAAAGCTGTATGTAAATCCCCTTAATATAAATCATTTGAAAACTTATATTTTATTTTAACGTAATTATCTCAGAAATTAACGAAAAAATTAAAAGATTTTGGTAGCGATTACTTACATTTGAAAAAGTTCACAACTGTAATAAAATATGTAAAAAAGATTAATATTCAATCATTTGACTGTAAAAAATGTTTAATTTTATATTTAATTGCATGCATCTAACATATTTTACTGCAGGGATTCTGTAAAACATTTAAATGCATCGAAGCACTATGAATCATTAAAAAAAATTCTGAACTGCTGTTACATATTTTTCAGCTCTATCATGTCTAACAAACATACAATGCTGAGCGTTAGAATAAAATGACGTTTTACCTGTAGAATGTACTTTCATTTTGTAGCTGCATTCTCTTGATTAAAGCGTCATTTTAATTTTATATTTCCCATCCCTCAAAATTTATTGCCATCATGAAAATAATTCTTAATTCATTAGAAACTGTTTAAAATCACAAGTTTTTCTTCATTCATTCTTATTTTCCCCAGGAGCCAGATGAAATCAAAAAATTCTAAAAGCAATTATCTGAAAGTAATTTTACTTAGAAACATATCAGGTTCTCGAATACATAAGTTTACTTTTTATTTCCTCATTGTGTGAGTACATATAAAAACATTTACAGTAAAAAAATATTCTCATATACAGACTATTTGAATTAATCTTATAATAGAGTATAACACACACAAGTATAAATTCTCTGATTAAACTATCACAAATTTCTTTCGATTTTTTTTAAAAATAATTTTTAAATCATAAACGATTTGTTTCTTACGAAGAAAACCATCGCTTGCAATCGTACTATCGATTCTGTTGACTATATTTAATCGATGGATTTAAAACCATTAATAAAAAAAAAAAAAACTTGAAATTTACAGAGTCGACTAAAATTTTCCTTTGCTTATAAAATTAATAGCCATTTTTGACAGCTCAAGGAAAATAAAACAAGAAAGTGCATGTGATTATTAGGGGTAACCTTAAAGTTCTCGGAATAACGTGCCCTTTCTCTCTAGACAGTATTGTATTTTTGTAATAGGCATTTGTCCAGTTATAGGAGCACGTCTTGCAATTGTTAGCGAGTTTCGAACTGGCTGAAAAGTTTTGTAAACCTGTAGTGATTTTTTTACAGCAGCTGTTTTGCTCTCTCCTCACTTTTATGATTGAAGATTTATGAAAACTTCGCTCGATTGTTAAATTTTGCTTCCTGCTCGAAAGAAAAAAAAAAAAAAAATCACCGCGGAAAACATTGGGATGTTAAAAGCAATTCACACTTTCGAAAAATTCAAGAGTACAAGTGGTTTTACTGTTTTCAAAATGGCGTTCAGTTGATGATAAACTTCTCCCTGGACGTCCATCAACAACTCGAACAGACGAAAATTTAAGAAAAATTGAAGATTGTACGTATGCACAATAGAGTTAATACAATAGAAGACGTACAACAGAGTTAACTGATTTATCTTGAAGCTCGTTTCACCGAATTTTAATAGAAAATTTAGGAATGATAAGGATCGTTGCAAAATTTGTGTGTCGTTCCGACTAAACTGCAAAAAAAAAAAAAAAAAAAAAAAAAAGCCACTTTTTAATGCGAAAAAGTTTGACTCAAACGGCATAAACTATTCAATTTTCTCCATATTTTAGTCTTTATTCAAGAAAAAAATTCGAATAGTAATACTTAATTAAGCACAGTTCTCTTTATTGAAAGGAATAAATAATTCATACAAATACTTGTTTTGATACTCACGTTGCTGCCATCATACATTGCAATCTTTCTTAAGGGTTGTAATTTCCTGAAACTTTTCTGTTTATTTTCTTTTAATTGTTTTCTTGTTAATTTGCGTTGAATTTTCGAAATATTATTTGAATCGCCATTTTAAAGTGACAACTTTCATCAATATTTTCGCATTTGTCTTGCAGCTGTTGGTGCTAATAAATTAATTTTACTGAATGCAGCAATTTTTAACATTATTGGATTCAAAGAGTCGTAACTCAACTATACTAAATTGTACTTACGTCCATTTTTGGCAACTAAAAGAAAATTTATAATAGGCATTTTAAAATAAGAAGAATATCTTTGGATGTTTAAGAATAAAATACTATAATAATCAGCAATGTAATAAATTTTCTATATGAATCAACTTTTCATTGAAATGAATTAAACATAAAAAATTTCTGCTAAAATGTAAGAATTTTTTAACAAAATGTTGTATTTGTATGGAAAATGTATGAAATTCCTACAAATTCTAATGAACTTATTTTTTACCATTATTTTTTAATCTAAAATGTGTTCATAGTTAAATATGCAAAATTTAAAATTTATTGTAATTGAATTTAAATCTTTATAGAAGTTATTATAAACTCAGTTTGATATTTTACACATCATGTTTTATATAAGAAAATGTTAAGCTTTATAAGGCAAAGCATTTCATATATAGATATCAAGGAAAAAGCTTAAAAATGTCCCATAAATTATTCAAATATTAAGAATATATGAAAGTATATTAGTTTTTTACAATTGTTTGATGAAAAATAAACTTTTAAATCAAATGTAAAACTTACTGTCAGTAGCTGAATCAACTGTTAAAAAGAAAAGTATATCAATGATGAAATTAAAATAAAACTCTTATTTAAACAGTTTGTGTGAAGACAGAATTTTTATTTTTGCATTGCTTTAAAAACCCATTACTGTAATATATTACGTAAATTAATTAAGGAATACATATTTAGAATAGATTGAGAAGTATCAGTTTGTATTTCATATATTTTTGCAAGGTAAACTGTTTTATAGTGCCTTTAAGTACACTAACAGATTATTTTTTTTAAAAAAATAATTTTTTTTCTATTTAAATGTCTATAAATGCATATAAGCATTATTATAATGAAAAAATGTTAAAAAGTTTTTAAATAACTCAAACAAGATTTTTACGAACATAACCAACTTTTATGCATAATATTTTGCTTCTGGATTTTTATTTTTACCAATTACAAATAAAATATTTAAGTGGAAATAAGAGAATTGTTTTATTTTTGCTACCCAAATGTGATACAGAAAACCAAATGCAAAAGCGAATTGTATGCATACATGCTTTATGATCATCATTAAACAAAAGCAGGAGATGTATTTTCTCCTGTAAACATTTTTGAAAGGAATATTACGAAACGTAATTACTATACTAAGCATTAAAATTTTTTTTATCGTCGAATCATGTCATTTTAATTCATTAAAGTATATTTTAAATACTTTTGAAAAACTCGATTAGGATATAAGTATTTATTATAAATTGTCCGTAAATGGAAAAATCAACTTCATACATTTATTAATATTAGTTGTTTTTATAAGTTAAGTAGTAATTATTGACTTTTACACCCTTTGAAAATATTTAAAAAAAAAAAAAAAAAAAAACTACTTACAATCACTTCCGAAATCTGTAAAATAGAAAGAAAAGTAAGTTAAAAGTTCAAAAATATTTTCATTAAAATTATTGCAGTACAGACTAATTATTAAAATGTACTGATAAATAAATTATTGAATCCATATTTGTATAAATTTTAAATTTAGTTTGAAAACGTACGTGCATTTTAATTATAATCGTTAAATAGGAAACGTCTTATGATATTATTTAGCACCAGATGTAGGTGGAGGGAACCACATACACATCTTTTGCTCTAAGCGAAAAAATTTGACTTAATTGTATTAACATCATTAAAATAATGCATGAAAATAAGATTAAAATTCGAAAAAGGAGATATGCAATTCCAATGTATCCGATTTTTTTAAAAATAAAATGTTTAAAAACTCTAAGTATAATAATCTTTTAAAATAATCAAAATTTAAATTAAATAATGTTATTTAATTTATCTATTAAAATAATTTAATTCACTGAATTCCTTTATTTAGCTTTTTATATCTATGCAAAGATTATTTACAAGACATATAATTTATTTATTTTTCTTAAAAAGAGCACAACCATTGCATTAATTATGGAGGAAATTATATGTTAATTTGTGTTCATATATCCAAAAACTTCAATAAAATAGTTTCATTAGATATATTTTTTTTGATGTCTAAAAAGATTAAGCGACCTTGTGTTAAGAAAAACAAATCTAATTTTACGTGATAAAGAAATACTAACCGCTGAAGCCATCTTCAACTGAAATAAAAGAAGACATCGATTTTAAGACGGAATAATTTTCATAATTTTATGCAAGGTATAAAAAACATACAATAAATAAAAATTTTCAGAAACTAAAATAACAATAAAATATTTTTTTGGGTAATGGCAGCTAATTCTTCTTATTATTATTGTGCTGTTTGTATATTAATATAAATATGCACATAAAACTTTAACAAACTAAAGAATATTTAATAAAATTTAGCCACAATTATTGTGTTGATTACTTAATCTTGTTTTCGGCATAAAATTTTTTGTTAATTCGGAAAAAAAGTAGAGTTATAAACTTCTAGAAGTATATTTTAAAATATAAATTTTGAAAACTCTCGCGTTTTATAACGAACTTCTGATTTCTTAAGTTTTTTTTAAATCATAATTTATTCGATGAATAAAAACATTGCAATTAACTATTTATGATATAATAGAAAAACATTTCAAAGATGTAGAATATACAAAATCTATATAAAATAAGAAAATGAAGCATTTTAATCCGATAAATGATATAAAACTTAGTATAGTTACGCTGAAAGTCAGGGCTTTTTTTTGTATCTTTCAGGACTTGCAAAGCGAATTTTCAGATGCTTTTACAAACAACGGGAGAAAATGCTGGGAAGTAATATTGAAAAGATAACGTTGATCTTGGCGTCTAATCTGGTCACCAAATATCGCCATTAACATATTTGTCGGTAAAATAAGATGACTCTTGACCAATATAGAGACTTTTAGGACATTCTTTTTGGCGTATGTATATCAAGCACTTTGTGTATCAGGGAGAATTTGCGTCAATGTATGTAGATGATTTCCGCTAATGCAGTATTAAGATTTAAAATGTTATGTTCAGTTATTATTCAGTTATTAATTGATGCTATCATATATTTTAATGCAAGTGTATTTCTTGTTAAAAGGAAATATAGTGAATTTGCTAGTGGCTATCAAAATAAATTTGTATTTGCTTGAAAAATACTCGCTTTTTAATCAAGGGGATCTTTTTTGTATTCGATAGACTATCAACTATTTAACTATTGAACATTTCTTCGTTAAATTAAAGACATAAGATACAAATGTCAATGAGAAAAAAAACATAAATTTTAAAAAATGACATTCACTTACGTGCACAAAGAAGAGCTAAGAGAAAAAAAAATTAATAATAATTAAAATAAATTGAGTCTAGTAACTCTAATTTTCTTGTTGTACACAATCCCTTAATTCTTATTACAAAGTAAAATGTATTTTCAATAAAAATTTTAGTATAGAAAAATAATATAATTTATAAATTAAAGATTTTGAAAGGAATGAAATAATATTCCATACCTTTTAAGCCTCCGCCAACTAAAATTTTTTCAGACAAAAATAAAAATTAACAATTAATGAATGCATGAATTTTTATTGCATAACTAAGTTATAACTCTTGAGAATATCAGAAATAGGTAGTCAGTTAAAAGCTACTAAATATAAATAAATGTTTATTTTTGGAACTTTGTTGTTCCCTTATATTACATATTGTTGAAGTTTCAGGAAACTGTAACACAAAGGAAAGAAACTGCAGACAAAAAAGGAGATTTATTTTGTTACTGTTCTGCCCTCACCAAAGTTTTAAAATCTTTAAGAATTAGAACATTAATACATAAAATTTATATATGTACTACATACTTTTTTGTCAGAAATTCCTTCTTGCCATTACTTTCATTAAAAAGGAAAATCGTTTTATAGCACAAGTTACATTCGCTTAAATAGAATCATTTTCTGTTTTACAATTGCTTCTGTAACTGTTTGAAAAGAATAATTGATGCATATTTTTTATTCCATATTGCAGCCATGTTGTAATGTATTTACGAGAGAAAAAGAATGGTCTTGTCTCTACTAATAATCATCAAAAACATTTTCCTACATTTTTTAGGGAACCTTATTCAAAAGCCACTGAGCTAAAGCAAACAACTAAAACACAAAATGAATTAGAAATATTTGAGAAAGTGCTAAGTGATATATGTAACAATAATTTTTTGAATACGGAGATAAGGCATGGAAATATATACCATAGTATTGTTGTGTTCATCATGACATTTGATCAAAGGATAGAAGGGGTGCTACACAAAGGATTGCTTACCTCGGTACAATTCGAAACTTTTTGAAGACTAAAGCTGTCGCCTACATAGTAAGGCTTCAAAGCCATTCAAAATTCTATAGAAGGAGCTTGTGGACTGTGATGTATTTCTTCCAACTGATCATTTAAAAGGTTTTCGGCTCAAGAAATTTTCTTTCATCTTTTCTGGAGTCACTCTGTTATCTCCAGTGCAAAGCTCGCCTGTAGAGGGCGTTTTTTTTTGTAAAGGGATGAGTATGGGATGTCATACGATCCCCGCAGAGCAGATCAGACTAATTCTCCAAACGGAGCGGACGCAAGCGAGTTGATACTCGAGAAAGTTGTGATTCACGGGGTGCTTGAGTACTAATTGTAAACTGCACTGATCACCAAGGCGATGCAACAAGAACTGTGTTGAATGAACAAATTAAGTTGTTATTGTTATTAAAAAGTGTGCCTAATCTCATATGAATTTTAAGGGAAAGTAATTAGCTAAGTAAGCTACCGTAAAGAAGAAACAAAGTGATATGATTTATGAGTTCTAAAGTAATAATGAGAAGTTATATTGAGTATAGTGAAAAAGAAAAGTAGTTTAGCGAAAAGGTGAAAAATAAAGAGAACCTTAAGTAAAGTTTAAATTTAAGTAAAAGTTAAAGAGTATAGGTATTTTAGTTTAGTATGCGGGTGATGATATATGCGAAAAAGAAGAAAAAGTTTTCTATGGCTTTGACCAGACATCCATTAATATAATTATATTGAAAAGCCGACATCCTCTTTAATACACCGGAAGGCCAAAGATAAGTCGTTGTAATGATTCAATGTGATTGACTGTTTATCAACGGCGCACTTAGAAGCAACACGCGAGCTATTGGGACGGACTTTTTAATTTTGAAGTTTGGGTCAAATGACGAGGACGACTCTAGAAGTGGTATCCAATTCTCCAAGCTTCCACATCACACCATTGCGAGGAAAGAAGACAAATTTAAAGAGTATCAGCCTTGCTATGCGATGGGTTTTTCCATGACATCAAGACTTGACCAAAGACATCAAGACTTGACCGAAACAGTGAAAGCTTGCGATCATGAACACTTGGCTACTATGGCCGCTGGCTAATGTAAGATTTTCTAACGAAGAGAAAACTTGAATATTTATTACCCGTCCTATTTATCGATCATTTGAATTTTTAACTAATTTAAAGCCGCCAACTAATTGTAACCGACAGCTTCTGTCTTTTACGTCAAAAAAAAAAAAAAAAAAATCACCTTCCAATGATAGTATGTGCCCCAACTATTTTTTTAAACTATTTTTTCTGTCAATGGGAAATATTTTTGTTGCGTAAAAACTTTATTTATAATTAATGGAAGCAAACTACATAGAACAATTTTCTTTCTTCCTTCAGGAAAGGGTACCATTGCCTGACTTTTCATCACTCTACTAAATTACATGTTTTATGAGACCATTTAGAAAGCTCTGTTGGATTTAACAGGAGCATTTACTCTGCATATTTGACCATTTGGACATCACACCTGTTTTTTTCCCCTTACAAAGTACCTTTTATTTTCACGATTCTATTAAAGTGCTGAAGTTTTGTAAGCTTGAGTGTTTATCTATTTTATAACTTTGCTTCGTAATTAATTTTATTTTTATCAATTCGTAATTCACCTTACCAAAAACTGTTCAACTCTTTTTTTTTTTTTTAAATACATTCTTTTCGTCTCTTATTTTTCAGAAGGAATGTTTGTCTTTAATCTTTTAAAAATGAATTTTTTTATATATATGCTTTGATATTTTAACTGAATAAACTTGTGAGTAAAATTAGTTATCGATTCTTCTTTTTGTAGCTAATGGTATTAATGTAGTTTTCAATCATTTAATTTTATATATAATTATATTAATCTCAAAACGTAATTTTGTTATTAAAATGTGCCGAGACCTACACCTTATAGGTTCATCAATTTTTTCAGATAATCGTGAGTAATTTTAATTTCAAAATTAGTATGAATAATTTGCCATAGCCCCCACATATCGTATATATTACGTACTATAGTTGAATGAAGTTATTCATAATATTTTAATACTTTTAACAAAACAAGTATTTATGTTCTCAAAACATACAAATATTATAACGTGAGAATAATATTTTAACACAAAATGAGAGGAATAATCAAAGTTTAATCTAAAGGAAATTATAAAAGGAACTTGTGCTATACTTATGAATACATTTTAATGTAAAGTAACTGATGAGCTTTTAAATATTATGTATAAATTTCTTTGAAATTTGGTATTTAAATTCTTCACGAGGTCCTCTTTCTAATTAAAAAGAATATTTTGATCAGTAGAGTGCTTTGACCCCTTTTGTTTCCGAGGTAAGACATTCTTTTTTTTTTAATTAAAAAAATGAAAATTTAGACATCTAATATTGAAATTAACCTATTAAATACGTATCGATTCCTTTCAAATCAGGCAAAGGGTTTCGTTTCGATTAGCTCTACCAGAATATATAAGGTTTCTCCAGAAGCAGGTGAATTTAGAAATTTTGGTCCCGAAATAAATTAGAATTCCTGCCAATTAAAAAAAAAATAAATTGCAGACTGGAAAATTTTTTTAATAATCAACAGGGAAACGAACCGGAAAAGGGTCTTCGGTGTTCTAAAAAGGGAGTTTGTCTTTTTCATAACAAGGAAAAAGTCGTAAAATATTTACTCATGTAGTATATATAAAATGTAAATGTAATGTATACTATTTTTTGTTGGGTTTGGATAAGTGAAGACTCATAAAGTATTGGACTATTTGCGACAAAATGGTTTTGATTTTAAGCAGATGGAATCTTTTAATACATGTAACACACACAATTATTGTTTGCATCACATTATTCTCCAAAACTCAGATTTACTTTTTGATAGAATGCGTATATTTCGTAAATCAAGAATTTTATATAAATTTGAGGAGAAAACTGAAATAAAGCATCTCGTTATGATAATCTTGAAGTTCATTCAAATAAATAAATAATATATGTATTTCATTTGAACTTTGTGACATATCACTATTTAAACAATTAAAAAAAAGCCATTATCATTTACTGTAGCGTTAATTTTAAAGTTGGTGTACTCATTCAAATAAGATGAGTACTGCGATAAAATATATACTAAGTATTTACTATTTTCTAACCATATTGAGATCAAATACACTATGTGTAACTCATATAATTTTTTTTACATACTTCCATTTGCAACATCTGAAAAGAAAATGCATTTGATCATCCATTTTTCATAATTCTAACTGAAATTTTATGTTATATATAAAAAAAATGTAATACTCCTAAATTAAATATTTGACAATTTTATTTATTTTTCTAAACCTAGAGAGAGAGAATAGTTTATTAAACTGGATATAAGCAATAATACGATTTATGAACATGATTTAGAGTTATCACAAATTTGGCGACTTAAATTTGCATCGTCTTACTGGACATTCGTACCATTGTAACTGTAGCAATTACCAGGGAACATATAGATTCACGGCGAGACGATTAAGGAGAGCTATTCTTGAGAATTTGGCAACTGTAGCATGTTCTTAAGTGTAACAAAAATAATATTATGAAACATAGTAATGCTTTCCGAAATACGATTATAAGTTCTTTTTTTTTTTTCTGGAATCGAAAATGCTCCTATAAATTGAATTAGAATTTTTAGATAATAAAAATAGATTTAAAGCTGGCAACACATGTTTAGTATCTCGATACATTAAATATTTCACTCCAAGCGTATGTACACTGTATACAGCCACAAAAACTCGACGATCAGTAGAAATGATAGAAATAAGAATTCTCATAAAAATCATGGAATTTTTTTTATTGAATTATAAATATTGGAATGAATGAAGCAAGCCATTATTTTAACTGAAATTCAACGTAGACATTATAGTGTTCCCTATTTTAGCGACCTTTTTATTTATTATTATTTTTTTTTTTAATTTATTGAGTTTTGATTGGGATGTATAAACTTTTCTGGCACCTTTGCTAGGTTTAAGAAGCTACGCCTTTGGTCGACAATCCCTCAAAAATTGCTAATGTGGAACAGTATTACATCAATTCCTGAAGTAGTAAATCTGAGATTGAATGGAGTGATTGATGCCTCGGATGCCAAGTTTGGGTTTTTTTCTCACAAAATTTGGAGATTTTTATGCTTTTTGGTTGCTTAGCAAATAATTTCTTCTGGAAATTTTTATTAGAATTTTTTTGAGCACTATAACAGTCGACATTTCAATTCAAATAATCGATTTTTTAAAAAATGTATTCACAAATTTCTCAAAAAAAAAAAAAAAGCATCGAATAAAAAAATGGCATGAATACGTTCCGTGCAATAAACTTTATTTATGCTCTTTTTCTAATTAATTATGTTTACTAAATTCAGTTACTCATGGTAAAATATCTCCTTGCTAACCATTGCGATATAAATGCTTTTGATAATCTTTGAATAAGTTTCAACAATCTGTCTTAAAAGCTGCCAAAAAAATTTGCAAAATCTTCAACCTACATTCTAAATTTCATTTTAACCAATAAGTTGTTTCATTTTAAGAAAAAACAATGCTCATAAGAGCCTTAGCTGAATTTTTATTTTCTTTAGTCAAATCGATATAGTCGGAACAAAATATTTAGTAGGCAGATTTCGAACAAAAAATATTTCTTAAGTATTTTAATAATACTTATGATTGACTGGCGAAATTTCGAATTGCTTCTTTTTAAAAGTTTTTGAACTGTACGAAGAGGAGGTTTGAACAAGAACTCCTTAAAAGTGCTGTATAAGAAAAAAAAAATGTATTATTTGAAAAAAAATATGTATCTTACTCGGGATCAACGGCAAACCTAAAAAAAAAATAATACAAAATTAATGTACTAATGGGTTATAAATTTCAAAGCTTAAAAATTTATATGAAAAAATATCTCTCTAATACATCTTATTTAACCACATCCGTGCACAAACTCTAAATTCTGACATTTTTAATCAGTTTCTCTACTTTTGAGTATTTGAAAAACGCGCTGTTGCGTCGGTACAATTTTTACTGTCGCCAAGGATGGGAATTTAACATAGATTTTTTACGTATATATGATTAAATGCTTCCAGTCTATATTTTATATTTAAAGTGGAAAGTTTGAGGATTTGCGGATTCATATTTATTCTCATCAGTGATGAACTTTACTTTCCAAAATATACTTTAACGGTGATAAATATCTTTATAGGTTATCAAGACTGAAGTAAAAATTTTGTACAAAATCATTTTTTATAAAAAAATTTTATAAAATAAAATTGACGTATCACTTCAATTTAAATATTATCAGAAATTCAAGGAATGACTTAATACAGTATCAGTACTTCATCAATTAGTACAGCAATCATTGGGCTATTTCGTGCTTATCTCTAGATTTTCAAATTATTAGCCACCCAAGGTGCTATTCTTTTAGTTGGATCACTTTATGCGCGTACCAGATCACTTTTCAATTTTTTTAATTTTATTTATTTAATTTTAATTACATTTAACTTAAATATATTCAACTTAATAATATATCGCTTGCGTTAATTTTAATTATATGCAGCTGATATAATATTCAATTCAATAATTTATCGTTTCCTATAATTTTAATATCGGAAAAGTTTACTATTGTTTATTTTTCGATATTTCATCGTTTACTTTAATTCTTATATTTAATTGATTAATTTAATTATAATATAAAAAAAGCGCACCTTGAGTGGCTAAATTTAGAACTTTTAAAAACTGCATAGAACTTTTAAAATTTTTTCTTTATAATTTAGCATGTTTTGGGAGGGGTCTAACGTTTCTCTTCTTTTTTTTTTTTCAAAGATTTATTAGGGATTATTTTTTCATGGGCTGTTTTCTCTATTCCATACAAATCTTATGCACAACATTACATCTGCAGAAGAACTTATCAGGTTTCTATATTAGTTCTTTATATTAAAAACCATGTAAAATATTCTGCGCGTTACAGCGGCCTTGGTGAAAGTCACTATCTGTGGCTACCGATATCGTAACCTTATGTTAGAAAAGCAACCATTACGAGTTGCCATTTGATATCAGAACCAGGAAAATAAAATGAAGGAATTTAAAAAAAATATTCAGAAGTTTTCATAGAAGGATTCTGATTTTTTTTTATTCACGTATCTGATTTCCTTTTTTAAGACTAGAGTAAATTTCAAATTTCTCAGAATTTTGCTTAAAAATTTATGATTTATGAGAGTTTAAAATAGAAGCTTCAAGTAATAGAATATAGAAAAAAATTCTGCTCAACATTACCAGAAAGTAGCATTTTAGTAGTATTTTTAACATTAAACGATAAATATTTGTTTTTCTTACTATAAAAGCATTTAAAAATAAAAAAAAATAGTATTAGCATGACGAATTTAAATTATTAAATGAAGTTATAAAAGGAAGAGAATTGTAATGCACCAGAATTTTTATATATTTGAATTCCTCAAATCACCAAATTCCTAAATTCAAAATTTCTTGCTATTCCCTTTATTAGTTCTTGAAATATTTAGTTCAGAAATTGCAATCGAAAAACGCTTTATCTTAAAGGACTGTATACTGGTTATAAATCGTAATTATCGATCAATTTACCTAGCGAATTAAAAGAACAGGGAAAATAATATGAATCTCGTTATAATATTATGAATAACCCAACAGTTTTTTTCGAAAGTTTCTTGAACTAATATCGAATTCGAATGAAATTTTGAACATAGATTTTGTAACCATTTTTTACATCGGCATTGATATTGATAATTTCTTAAAATTAAATTAATTATACAAATTAATTAATAAATAAATTAATTCGACGGTAATTTGGAAAGCTATAGGGATATATTTTTTGACGATTATACAATGCATTTCTCGTTCTTAAGCAAAGAAAGTGATTTCACCGAGGTTATATTGTAATGGTCGTCAATTTCGCTTTAATATTCACTGAAATTGCTTAAAATCGTAAGTTAAAAAAATTTTTTTGGTATTGATTAAACTTCATTTTAAGTTATTTAAAAAAATTTCAAAATTAATATCGTGTTAAAAGTGTGAAATTTAGTTATTTAGGAACAATATTAAAATTATTTATAATATTTAGAACAAATTATTAATTATTCTGGTGGATATATTGTACAACTCAACTTCAACAAAAACGGTTTTTCTCTTTTATCTCATGTAATATTTATGTTTCGTCTTTCGACGTAAAAATGTTATACAAAAGTTGTTACACAAAAATAAATAGTTATTAATGTTCGTTTTGATAACGTTGTTTCGTTAAAGCGAAAATGGTATTAACATCCGCTTTATTCGAGAAGTTGTACTTTTTATATAACATTCTAATAAATGTCTCCATACTATACATTTTTATTTATTTTACCGCAAGGAAAATGAATAAAGATATAATAAAGACTTCAACATGTAAATTTAGTATTTTAATCCAGCAGTTTCCATCCTGGGGGTGCAAGTTATTGCCATGGGAGGCCCCAAATTTTCTTAATAAAAATTATTTTTTATTCCATAGAATAGAACAGAAATCTCTTTATTAGTCATTGTTATATTTTTTTTATGATATTTTTTTCTTTTAAAAACAATCGAAAGAAAACTTTAAAGCCTTTTTCCTCCATGGAGAGAAAGAAGCTTCCAACAATGAAGAGTATGAGACTTTGTATTGTAAAGCAATGGAAGTGGTTTTACGGTTTGTAACGATTTGTTTGGAGTGACAAGGGTCTCTCGACCTTGGCTGCAATGGAAACCAAATATTGAGTCGTGTTGATAGTTGAAAAAGAGATACGAGTGCCACATTGTCTCCAAACTTTGAGAAACTTTGTGCTTATAAACAACAGTCCTCGCTTTAAGTTTTGATGTGTTAGATGCAGTTAGTTTAAATAGTTGAAAATATTTTAACATAAAAATAAATTTACATAAACGCATGTGCTGCAGATAAACCTTGTTATTCTGATAATTGAAGCCTTAATTTTTTGTAGTAAATTTTTTTAAAAAATATAAGATGGGTAGATGTATTAAACGTTTCTTTTCTAGGAGACATAGAATAAAGTTTCGTAACAGCTGTTTTAATTACATAGAACGGTTTCACTTTAAAAAAAAAAACGTTTTCCCTTGTTCAGCTCTAGATATTTCATCTTGTAATATATATGATGTTATTTTGGAATTCAAAATGATTCAGCTGATATAAAGAAATTGATTTTGATTTAAATATTTACAAAAGTAAAGAAAAAATTAAGTCTTTTAAAACGAAAGTTTGTATATTAAGATTAAAAAATTATTGGTAACTATCTTTTCTACCATGCTCAAAAGCAACAGTGCAAAATTTTTTATAAGTTTACCAAGAGTTTAATCCCTTCATTCAATTTATATAATGAATTAAAAAAAATTAAGGTTTCAAAGTATCAAAAGCCTTCACAGTTTTAAATAACTTTCAAAAATCATTCACTTACCACCCAATACACCATCAATGATTGCTTCAGCTGTGAGAAAAAAAAGAAATTTATTATTTAATAATAGCTTGATTTTATTAATATTAAATTGGCTGAAAATTCAAATCCAATCAAGGAGTTTAAAATTTCAAATAATTAAAAGAAAAGAAAAGATAAAAAGAAAACTAAATAAAAAGGTTTAAAAAGGTAGGGAATCCTTTAATATGTCAAATTGTTTACTTTCACTTGTCTTTGAAAAGAAAAAAAACTAATGACAAATGTTTCTTTTTACTTAAAGCTGTACATCATTTCATATAAATTTTTTCTGCCCATTAGATTTTGATGCATTCCCCAAGGGTGCGAATTGTGACGGGGAGCATCCGGTGAATTGGCATCATTCTCCATGTATACAAAGAGCAAAAACGGACGGTGAACAATAGGACCCCCCTCTGCTACAGCTACTGAAATACAAGTAGCAACCAAGCTCCAGAGGTCTCTCTCGAATTACTGTACTACTACCCCAGAAAAACATTTCAATATTCAAAGGTATTAAAGTTATTAGAAAAACACCCAGAAGTTAGAACTAATATTACCAACTGGGTTGCCTCTGTAGGTGGTTAGAAATTTTCAGCCCTTTTCAAAGTATGGGAATCTCGAAGGACATCAATGCTACTCGCTAGATCCTTTTGGAAAGTTCTCCCAGCTCTTCGCAAGGTGGAAGGAGAAAAGGCCTTAATGGTTTTCAAGACATATGTCGTAATTCCCCACTATCATCTACACAAGGAAGATAGGTTTAATTTTTCTTCAACTCACACTGACGTAGGTATTTTTATACACTGCAAATATAATTTTGTGCAAACAGAGATCGAACTACAGCACATGGACGCAACTGAATCGAATTAAGAGCGTATAACTTCCCCGCTACGAGTAGTTTCCGCTCATGCTCGTAATATCCATCAAATCAACAGAAAATCTCAAAAGAAGGCTTTCTTCAAGATTTTTAATTCTGACCAAATATAAAGGGCGTCCGCAAATTTGATGTGCACCAGTCCTGTTGGAAATAATTGATTTGGATACCGCCAGAGGACACCTTTTCTCGTCTAAGTGAGAGAGCACGGGGGATCATGAGGAAGATTTCAGATTACATTTTAGTTCTTGACCGCGTATGGCGTGTTTTCCTTGTTTTGATGAAATTGTCCTGACCGCTAAAGCGGGTTAGTGAAAATATGGGCTGTTTGGAAGCCCTTGTATATTTTGTAAATATTTGCTTATGTATAATTGGCGCTCGTAAATAATTGGCACTTGTAAATAATTGGAGACTGTAAATAAATGTGGTAGAAAGTATTGCTCTCCCTCTCTTCCTTGCCGGATTATTGTTCTAATACGAGCCCAGCAATACGGTGGGTCTTCATTGACAACAGAACTTAAATTTACGACGTCATGGAAACAACGACAGTTGGTAGCTAGCGTCAATGACCACTTGACTACTGCGGCTGCCTCATCGTCTTCTATCGAGTCTCTTCCAGTTTTAAATCTTGAAAACCACTCAAATACTCGGGAATGAAATATCATTGTCATTAGAAGCAGATGTATTAGTTTATAATACGCTTCTCTGTGTGTATGGTCTACTTTTCCAATTTAAAGCAAAATTTGATGTTCATTCGTTGCTCTATTCTTTTTTCTATGACAATTACGCCAGTATACGATTTACTCAAGCGATCCTTAACAAATCAGAACTAGTCAGAAATAAATGGATCAACTTGATACGCGTAGCTGACGTTCGTTACTACATCATCCCGTCTTATAGAGATAACTCCATTAATACTTTTTTAACTGTGGAGGTCCTAGAAATTTTGAATACACTGTGTAAGAGTGATCACACTAATTTTTTTTTAAAAGCGAAAAAACAAATGTTATATGAACAATTGTTTTCCTTCACAGGAACTTAACAAAAACAATTATGATCTCCTAATGATTATTCATCATCTCTAACATTTCCTTTTAATTAAATTCATTCAAAAATATACATTACTTGCTTGTTGCTAACTAATGCGTTAAGTTAATTTTCGTAAGTAAACCAGAACTTACCTTCGCTTACGATAGCTGAAAAACAGTGAAAAAATTGAAAATCAACGGACAGTCTAATACAAAAAAAAAAACTCTTATAATTTTAGTATTCAAAATAAATAAAAATATATATTACATGAAATACAACAAAGGAGAAAAAGTTATTAAAAATATCCTCAATAGCTATCTCACAAGCGAAAAACTCTATTAGTGAGAAAAAAGAATGGTGACATTTTGAAAAAATATTAATTATCAATTGTTTTTAAAAGTATAAGGAAATAAGTTTCCCTTCTCTCTTAAGATATTTTAAATTTTCTGAATGTTATATAATACATCCAAACTCATTTTCCTATTAAATATTCTGCAAGTTTTACAACATTCGACAAATTCGGTGTAAAAAAAATGTATATATATATATATATATATATATATATATATATATATATATATAAATATAAAATACACACCATAACATTAAAATTATATTTTTAGAGGCCTAGAAAGTACTCCATATGTTAGTTTGTAATGAGGGCATTTTAAATTTATTAAGAAATAATAATAAGGGAAACAATTTTAGACAAAGGAGATTAAATTATATGTACTTACCAAAACCAACATCTCTTGCTGCAACGAAATAAAATCAAAATTTATTTGTATTCATGACTCAGTTATGAATATACCTAGCATAAAATACCTCCGACAGAAAAAACCTTCATTATTGAATCCAATTAATCCACGAATAGTTTCTGCATATTTACAGTTTCAAGAATTAAGTAAACTTTTCTGTACGTCTTAATAGAAATTTTATGACTTGTGTGTCATTAGATCGCAATTTAACATATACAAATCCTTCCTCATTCCCGCAAAACATTTTAGGTTACGTGTCATAATAATATCTATTTAAAAACGCTCTATTATTTTCAGCATAAGCCATTTTTATCGCAATTCATTTCTTTTTAAAATTTGTGTTTGAGTCTAGTTTCTCACACATTATTTTTGATATCCATATTAACTTGCTTATGTAGAATTGATTTGATGTGTATTTTTAATTAAATAATGATATTAAATGACACATTCTGTTTCTTTCGTCATTTTTAATTTAGACTGTAGTCATGAAGTTTAATATAATGTTTTTTGTATTATTATTGTACTGTTATAATTATATATTTAGGAAATCGCGCAAATATTTTCAACCTCAATAATTTTAATTTCTTTAATATTTTCTATTCGATTAAATTATTTAAAGTGACGTTATTTTATTAGCCACCAAAGGAGCTACTGTTTTAATTAACAACAAAATGATCACTCGTATTTTTTTCAAAATGTTATTGTAAAAGTCTTTGCTTATATGTTTGATACCTGCTTTCCCGAGTAGTGAATTTAATTTTCAAAAATACTTGTATGTCATATTAAATTTCTCCTATATTTTTTATTCGATTGAAATAAAATATATATGAAGTACATCTCAAAATCAAAAATAGTTCTATGCAAAGTTTTGCAAAGTACAAATTTAGCCACCCAAGGGACACTTTTATTTATAATTATTAGTAAATTATTCAATTAAATATAAGAATTACAGCAAACGATGAAATAACTATTTCGAAAATGATTTCAATATTAAAATTAAAGAAAACGATACATTATTAAATTGAATATATTTAAGATAAATGTAATGTTATAAAATTAAAGCAGACGATAAATTAATAAAATTGAATATTATATCAGCTACGTGTAATTAAAATTAAAGCAAACGATAAATTATTAAACTGAATACATTTAAGCTAAATGTAATTAAAATTGAAGCAAATGATAAGAAATTAAAAGTGACCTGGTACACCAAAACGACCCATCTAAAACAATAGCCCTTTAGGTGGCCAATTAGCCCCAAAATAGGTTACTTTGTTTTGGAAATATTTAAATTGGTCATTCGACTACAATTCAAAATAGATAGTAAAGTGTGATTTATTTTCACTCTACTGCAGCAATGATGAGATTTAGTTTAAAATACATTCAACTTAATAAATTACCGTTTGCTTTATTTTTAATTGTCTACTTCAATATGTTATCGTTTAATCTAATATTAATTGAATAATTTAATAATTATTGAAACATAGTTAGCATTTCTGATGTCTAAATTTGTTCCTTGAAAAACTTTGCAATTAACTATTTATTATTAGAATTATCTTTATTTATTAGTAATAATTCAAAGCAACTTTTCTGCCTTAAAATATTGATGACGAAAAAGGAATATTTTTAGTAACAATTATGGATAATATTTTCATTTTTAATTTCAAATATTAGAATCACGAGAAAAGTTTTAGTTTTTCAGTAGTTTTCACGTGAATTTTCAATTATTTCAATCATTAAAACTGTTCAGTTTTGTATGCAGTTTTGTAATTTATAACTCATTTTTTCAATCTTTTGTTCAACATTACGTTCTATAAAATGTCTATCTCAAAAATATAATCATTAAGTAACATAATACTTACTTCCTCTTACGAAATCTGAATAAATAAATGAATTAGATAGGATAAATTACATGATTATCAATAAATACTGCTTCAATTTAATATATGCCAAATTGTAATAAAATTAATATAAACGAAATATAAATATTACATTGTAAAAAACATGGAATGTTTTAACTACAAAAATGATTTTTAATTGATATGGAAAGCAATTTTTTATTTAATTAAAGAGAATTACATTAATAAAATGAATTGCTATTTTAACTAATTTCATTTAATTTTTAATAAAACATGCAAGAACACTAAAGATTTTAAATAGTCTTCCAAATTTGTCAAAACAATTATTCTACCCATATTTTTTTTATTTGAATAACAATTTTAACTATTAATACTCTATGATTGTTTTTACCGCAAAAAATACTAAATATTGTATGCAAAAGATTGGTAAGGTTTTTTAATTTTGCTGTTTTGCGTTTTACTTACGTTTTCCAACACCATCTAATAAAAGCAAAAATTCATTTTAAAACTCAAGCTTTGTAATAATTCATTTTTAAGCTTAAAAAGATTGAAATAAAAAATCTTTCAAATAACTGTTATTAATATAATGAAAAAAACAACAACACTTACAGCGATCATTGACTGGAAAATATATTAAAAAAATAAATGAAAAATCAAGTCATAACAAATATAAATTCACTTACAGACTTAAAAAGTATTTTTATTTAAAGATAATTACCAAAATGCTCCAATTAAGCACATTTTTCAGTTTTTCTTAAGCTTTTGTAGCCTTATTTAATTTTGGCTGGATTGTTTCATTTTATTGCACATACTTTTTATTTAATTTTTAAGAACGTTTATAAATTTTTAAAAATGTTTCCTTTTTTGAAATAAATATTTTTAAATACTTTTTTTTATAGTTTATACTCGTATGTGTTCAAAGTAAGAAAACAGTATCCTGGAAACGTAAAATGACCATATCTCGAAACTGTTCTCAGATCAAAGTTGTTTGAATACGAAAATAAGAAGGAAAAAAAAAACATTTCATCATTTAAAAATTTCAATATCGAAGGATTTTCCAATATCTGATAGAACATAATGGGGGGTAATGACATGATATATCTTCGGCACACATTCAGTATGCAAAGCAACTCTTATTTATTCTTTACTCAAACTAAAGGTGTGCACAGTAATAATTGAATTTAAGGAATTTTGCGTTATTCTTCATACAAAAAAATTATTTCAAGTGTTCAAGATTATACCAAAAATATTTCAAGTTTTTTTTATATTTAAAATAACATATGTAAATTGCTTTTATTTGAAGAATTACAGGTAAATTATTTTCATTTAAAAATGTCAAAAGTCTTTTTTTATCAAGTTAAATTTATTAAATATATGTTTAAATTTAAATGTATTTTAAGCTAATCAAAGATCATATGTGTGATTCTTACAATATTGGAATTTTGTAGGGAATGTACAATAGTTTATTGAGAGAGAACATTGCCTCTATTAGAAAAATCTAGCAATTGGGAGAAATTGCTCAGAAATTTAAGACATGGAAGTGATGTCTTAAATTTTTCGTGGGAAAAAAAATTCTGAATAACTTAAAATAGAGCTATCGCTTTGTACAATCGCAAATAGATGTTTCTCGAAAGTGGTTTTTGTCATGTCCATGACTGAGTGATTAATTCCTTATTAATCTCGTATTTAGAAGAAACATGGAAGCTATTCGTAGCGGACCTCGTAATTTTTGACCTCGGTCAAGTGACCGAGAGGATAACAGAGTTGGGACCTTCCTCAACAGACTTCCACATTATGCCAAGAGGAGGACTTGGGATCGTGTCAGATTTAACGTGCATCAGCCAGCCACACAACGGGTCTTAGGTCGCACCTGTACTTATATTCATGACTCGACAGAAAGAGCGCCGGTCGCGAGTTCGTGACCATGACCACTAAGATACAGTAGCACACAATAGTTTTTAGATCAGGTGCTTTTGAGCAGTGGTTTCCAATCTACAACGGCTCCCCGTAAAGAAAAAAAATATTGCACCCTACCGCAATTTATTTTTTAAAAAAGATTTAAAATAAATATAATTAAATAAAATAAAAGCATTTCAACTAAAAAAATGGAAACTATAAGTAACTGAATATATCAAGATTTAGCCATGACATACGTATATACATTTTTTTTTATTGTATTTTTTTTAGTCATTTAAATTGCACTGCTGGTCATTAAAATTATAACACCATGAAGGAAAGAAAATACAAAAAGATATTTATTGTACGTAAGCAGTGTACCATGAAGATAAAATAATTAACATTTGCAAGCAGTTTAGGGGTTTAAAGGGGTGCGAAATTAGTATAAACAGCTGCCATGCCTGGTAGTTAAAATTTCCCTTACCCGGTTAGGCATGGAGTCGAACTGGGTTTGGATGACAGAAAAGGGCTACTCATTCCATGAGGCCTCAAGTTTGTGCCACACTTCATGAACAGAATAAGCTGGAAGGGGTGGCGAATCAATCTCTCAGTAACCCATGCCCTGAAGCTTTCAATGGATGTCAGATCTAGAAACCGGGTGTACCAGGTCAATAATCGAATTCCCTGCGTATCGAGGAAGGTCAGAACATGACGTACAACATGTGGTCTTGCATTATCTTGTTGGAAGATGGCGTTTGGCAGGCCTCGAAGATAGGGTACAGCCACTGGACGTAAGATGTCAGAAATGTACCGATCTGCGTTCAAACTATCTTCGATTCGAACTGGAGATGAGCATGTCGTGTATTCAATGACTGGCCAAACCATCACATCAGGTGCAGGCCCCTATGCCAATATCGAATGCAAGCAGGTGACGAGCAGTCTGCTTGGAGCCTACATACGTATACCTCCATCAGAGTACTGCAAGCAGAACTGGTATTCTGCCAGAAAAGACACCATTGTGCCACTCCTGTGTCCAGTTTCGACCCACCAGAGTCTTTATCTCTCCCTGTGTTACATTGTGAAAGGAAGCCGAAGTAATGGTCGTTGTGCTGACAGTCCACACTGTTGCAAATGTCGTCGCACTGTACGAGTGGATACTGGGCGAGCTGCAAACATACCTATTTCCTAATTAATGGCCCGTGATGTGGTTATATGTTTTGCAGGGTCGACCTCACAATATGTCTGTCCTCTTAGGTGTAGGTCATTCGAGGGCGTAGAGATCCTGCATGCCGTTCAGTATAATCCTCAGTAATCCATTGATTTCATATTCGCTTGACAGAGGTTGGATTTCAACCAGTGTGACGGACGATATCACGAAACGATAACCCACACTCAGTAGGCAACGATTTTGCCTCTATCGAATGCCGACACTTGCTAATGAGCATTTATTCTTCTTGTTCGAAGCATAACACGATATTCTGAGCAAAATCCGACCTTACAAAGCGCTTTCTGAATGAGAAATCCCTTACACAACTTTTCTTTTATACAGTGCTTCAGATGTCGTTTTTTCCTAATGTATCTTCTAAATACACTGAAATACTAATCATTTGCATATCTTAACGTCTTTTTTCTTTCATGTGATTTTGACGTTTGTCAGATCCTTCCTTTCTGGTGTTGCAATTTTAACGGCCAGCAGTGTAACTACATCTATCTCATTTAAATTTATTATGGTGGTTGCTGTTCTTTATTGGCACAAAGTTTGAAAAATTTGAGGGTCAATGCAAAAAGTGCTACTTGAATCTGTTTTACAACCATTAACCTGGCTCAATATTTGGTTTTCTTTGTAGCCAGTATTGAGATGTCCATTTCATATAAATAAGTCGTTACAAATGGTGGAAGCATTTCCATTTCTTTGCAATATTATAAGCTTCATACTCTCCACTAAAATTGTTCTAAAATTGAATTAATATTTAAATGCATTAAAGTATGTATATCATTTTTAGAAAGAAGTAAAATAAATGTTGTAAAAAGTGTTAAACATGGACTAATAAAGGTTCTTCCATTCTGTTTTAGAACTAATTTTTTGTTAACAAATTTTGACGTCTCCTCTGACAATATCTTATGCTTCCCAGATTGGTAACTGTTGTCTTAAAGCTGTTGATAAATTCCAATGGGTGTGGAGCTATGCCAAGTTTGAGAAGGTTCAATAAAATGGTTGGACAGTTATAAATTTCCTGTAGAGTCAAAATGGAATATCGGGGAAATTTCAATTAGTTCTGCTATTCATATAAGTTCGTGTGTTGTCTGGGGGAGTTTTCATGCCCTTGAAGTAATAGGTTCCAAGTCTTGCTATTGTACGTATATTATTGATCTACAGCTGTTAATTTTTGAAATTAGGTGTTTTTCAGAAGTTAGCTGAAAAGTCCGCACTTAATCACAGCCCATGATGATAGAAGTCTGGTTCATATTTTGTGCTTCCATGGGTAGTAAGTCTGCATCTTCATTGCCTTCATGTGCAGGAATCCATTGAAGCTTATAGTATATTTCTTTATTATGGAGTTGCTTAAGTAGGTCACATAGATGCGAGATATGTTAATTTTATTTTTCTTTAGAGTAGATTTTAAGTTTGAGAGAATAACATAACTGTCGAGTTGAATCTGTGCCCGAGTTTGTGAGGCACAGAAAGAGAGAGCGTCCTGCATTGCAATTAGTTCGCTAGTAAAAAAAAATTCGAGGAAATAGAACCACTGTTCACTATCTTTTTCCTCAGGTGGACACGGAAGCCCAGTGGTTAAGTATCGGACTCGTGGCTGACGGTTTACGTTGAGTCGCGGGTTCAAGCCTCGATGCCACTAAAGACCTTCTGTGTAGCCTGAGTTGATGTAGGGGCCCAAAGTCCTCCTGTTGGCGTGGTGTGGAAGTTAGAAGACGGAGTGCAAGCTCAGGTGTCGTCCTCATCACTTGAATAAGGCTCAAAACTACGAGGTCCGTCGCCAATAGCCCTCGTGTTGCTTCTAGCGAGACGTTAATAAAACCAAATCAAACCAAATATCTTTTTCCTCAGTTGGATGAATGAATAGAATACCGTGACCTACTTAATTGATGTTTTTATCCAACGAGTAGTTGGCGAAAGGGCAAATATTACATTTCCTTGGGAGAGTTTCTCAATCGTGTCAATGCCCTTCTGTTTCGCGATTAACTTTTTTCTTTTGAGCAAAAATAATGTGCATGTAATTATCTAGAATAATCATATGAAGCAAAATGCAATATTGGTGAAAACAGACACATGAAATTAAACTATAAAAACAACTTCATAGTTTATAGCTCACTGTTGAGAATTTCACTTATCGATCATTATTAAATTTGTGAGCGTAGTATTAAATTTCTGGATTTCTACAAATAATTTCAAATCTGAAAACATTTGAATGCCAGAAAGTGTATCTGAATGGGTAAATGTTAAGAGGTGTTTTGGTTCAGATAGAATGATTTTAACAAACATTTTTTAAAATATTATTTGACGATCTAAAATTCCCGAAAAGAAAATGCAAACTAATAGAACCTATTTATTTTTTTTAATTCTTTACAATGTATTTTATTTCCTTCAAACCATTTACAATAATATAGGTCTGAAAACTCTATCAGAAATTCCATAAGAACAGCTTTAAATTCACGGATTCAAAATGCCTGACTGAAGCAAGGACTTCCATCTACTGGATTTTTTGATTTCGAGAATGTAATGTTAATACTACGGAATTTCTATTTTTGAACTCAGTTCTTAACTATATTATGTATTTGAATGCAATAGAAGACATCCAAAAGATCAAAAAACAATGAAGGTTTCTGATGTGTTGGACCTATATTTATTGAGGTCTTGGGTGGAAATCTTCCCAAGACTTACCTTTTGGAAGGTTGGTTGGTTAGATTTCTTGCAATGAATCCTTATGGAACATTTTGTTCCAAATTGAAGGTGAAATATTTCCATAAAATTCTAACAACAGATAATGTAGAGAATACTGAAACTCAGTTAAATTATATGTATGGTGTAAAACCAATGTCTTTTAAAAATTTAAATAATTAGAGTTGGGAATTTCCTCAAAACCAAATGGCCATTATCTTAAATTGACTTTGTTGGAGATTTTCTCCAATCAATCCAATTAAAGATAAAGCATTTTGGAAGAATATCCATATAAAATGTCATCACAAATTTATAATTAACTGCATTTAACTAAAATGATTTGAAAAAAAAGCATTAATATTAAAGGGGAAAAAACTTACGTCTAGAAAACATGCATTTAAAAAAGCTTATTAATTTACCATTTTTGATGTTTTAAAAAATATTCTGAAATTTCTGTCAATAAAAAAAAGTGGGTTTTTTTGGGGCCTTTGACTCTTGAAATTTTTTTTATAGCTTCTTCAAAGTTTGTGTTTTTAGTAACTACATTTTCGACGGAAAAGATTGCCAAAATGTTAAATCTTACTTGACTCCTTCTTAGTTAAGGGTAGCTTTTAATTAGCTTCAACTTTGAAAGGTTTCTCTCGTATGAAGAATTGAGTCAACAAATAGTGCCAAGCTTTTAAATGTAACACAATATATAACAATTTAACATAACACATTTATAGGTAATCATTATCCCAGAATACAAAGTCCATTTTCTATACTTCTACATATCGGTATGCATAACTAAAAACTTAAAGTTCTTTGGAGGATCCCCCCCCTCTCCGATCAAAAGCCAGAGACGGTTCGCCCCTCCCACCCGTCCTCGGTATGTCTGGGTTTCTGTGGAATTACGTTTTCCCTCCAATTTTATAAGAAATATTACACGGCTATTTTAATGGCTCGTTTGTTGGTTTTTAGGTCTTTAAAATGTTTTAAAATATTTTTAAAAATCAGGAAGAAAATGTAATTCTTTCATTACTTTTTGTACTTTCAGAAGCTCTTTTAGTGCATTTAAATAAATAAAATAATCAAGGTAGTAGTTTGAGTAGGGAGGTAGAAACTCTGCTAGATTAAAATTACGTTAACGAAATCAAAATGGCTTCCTCATTATGTCAGTTCATAGAATCACGCAACTATTTTATAATTTGAAGTAAACTTAAATACCCCTTCCAAATTCTCGGGTTAATTTACTTATCCCGAGTTAATTACGTCCGTCAACTATTATTGTCAGAGAGGTTAGGATTTAAAACTGAATCAGTATTCATTTTTAAAGATAAATTATAACAAGTGAATTGGTTAAAAAGATTTCTTGTAGGTATACTTACTTG
Source organism: Nephila pilipes (assembly GCA_019974015.1). NCBI lineage: Eukaryota > Metazoa > Arthropoda > Arachnida > Araneae > Nephilidae > Nephila > Nephila pilipes. Next base: position 143,184 of record BMAW01105989.1, on the reverse strand, counting down.
AATCATGACCTACATATAAATAAATAAAACATAATTACAAAATATAAAAAGTATAGTTATTTTTTAAAGAAATCAATACGCATGAAAAGGAAATATTTGAAATTATTAGGATTCAATTTTTCCAAATTTTTTTCTTAATTCATAAGATATACTACCACTTCATTGTGTAATAACTTAGAAATAATTATTACTGTAATATTTTTCTAATAATTGCTGTTTTCAGTAGAGAAGTAATTTCTCATTATTATAACTTAATATGCATTAGCGTGTGAAACTTAAGCAACAGATGCATTTTTCTCCATATATCTATGAAATTGTCGAAAAGGGCTTTCTGCGATCAGTGCAGTGAAAAGGCAGCGAAGTAGAAAGGGGATACATATGCAAATATTAGCACCATGACATCACGGCCCACAAATGCGTGGAATGAGCGCGCTCAGTGCCATTGCAACTTAAAAAGAAGGATGTCTTTCTAGGCAGTCCCTGCTAGTGATAGTGAAATCGTGAGCTTCATAATGGCTAAAAGAAACCACCAGGATGTTTTTACACGCATAAGAATGGTCTGCAAGCTTTAAGAGGGGCGTAACTCGATGAATGTTGCACAAAAGTTCTAAACTGACCGAGGAGTAATTCAAGAGCTTGGAGAGCCAAACGAACGTTTAGTATAATTGTTAGAAAGTTTGATGGCGATCGACAGAGAGAAACAACGGCAAGTGCTTGACACCAGTATATCGTTCTGTAGGCAAGAAATACAAGAACAGGGTTTCATCAGGGTGACAAGAACAGGGTTTCATCAGGGTGACAAGAACAGGGTTTCATC
>BMAW01105989.1:115660-142357 GCA_019974015.1 Nephila pilipes | reverse complement strand
GTGACAAGAACAGGGTTTCATCAGGGTGACAAGAACAGGGTTTCATCTAACAAATGCCAGGAAAAGAGACGATTGGGGTGATCCTGAAATGCTATTGTGGCTAGGAATTACGCTGAATGGACGAATGGAACTCCATATTTTTGACAGAGACTCACTTACCGGAGCGATGAAATTTTCCTTCCACACTTGTGTCTGTTCCGATGTGCCAATCATCCAGACTTAATTTTTGTGGATGACAATGCACGTCTATACAGAACCTCTGCTGTTGAGGAGCTTCTAGAGAAAGAGGATGTCTGCAGAATGGATTGCCCATCGTGTTTGATTAGCCATTTGGCTTATTCTTCTTTTTCATTGTCAGATAATGTTTTTTACTAAGATTATTCTGTTAATAAAGTCTTTTCCCGCTGTGTTCCATAATGTATGCTTACAATTCATATTTGGGCTACCTTGCTTTCTTCAACCTTTAAGAGCTACGTTGTGCACGCGTAGTGTTAATTTTATGTCACGCAGTTGGTTTTCTTTCGGCACAATCTGAAAAGTTGCTTAAGATTTACACTCTAGTGTAGTTACTTTAAGTATCTTAGTAATAATTTTATATGTATGAAATTAGTTATTAAAAAAAATAACTATCATTGTTAGTTTATTTTTCATATTAACAATTCTTGTTTTAGAATTTTTTTAAAATGTATTTGGCATTAAACGTTTAGAAAGTCCTTATGAATTGAGTATATTTTTTGATCAGCTAAAATAACAAAAATATATTGCTCTTACTTATGTATATGATATAAATACAAATGAATAACTTAAATTAGGTGGAAAAATGAATGGAAGAGGGTAACATTATCGCACGAATTTTATCATAATTACCCAAAAATCATAAAATTAAAAAAACCCACTTAAATTTTAGTTGCTTTATTTTTTAACCGAGGAACATCATATTAACAGAAAATCCTTGATACACTTGTGGAATAATACTTTGATAACCAAAGTAAAAATAAAAAATTAAGAATTCCTTGCTACAATTGCGTATGAATCACAGGCAATTAGTTACCCTTGACTGTACTACGACGTCGGCCCCATCTATACGATGAACACGTGTCTGTCATGTCACTCACTCACTGTCACCACGCACTACTCAATGCAGTGCAGTTTATAACAATTTCTTCACAGAATTTCTCATAAAGATGAAGTTAAGGCTACAAAATCTACAATTAAATACATTGAGCCACAAGAAGTTACAGGAATCGACAAAATGCTACTGTATAGACGGAGAGACTTCGCACAAATAACCGTCATTAAAGCAGCATAACATAAGAAGTTATTTAAAAAATTAAAGGCGTGGATTTTTTAAGTGTATTAGTGTATTCAACTTGAAACAAATCAGCAAGTCCTTTTATCAGCAATTTTTTTCCTGTTATCTTGTTGGAAAACTTTATTATTAGGCTTTAAATGTTTCAAATTATAATATATCCGAAGCTCTGCCAGCTCATTTATGTAGGATAAGCGAGACTCTACTATATTAAGAATAATGAATTTGAGTAAAAACTGTTTTAGTAGTTAAAATATGTTTTTTTAAGTTTGTTTTAAAGTTAATTTAATAACTTAACAATCCATTTTAAATGACTTAATATACCAGAACTCTACTTAGAAATATATTTGAGAAGATATCTTTAATATTTTAAAGAGTTAATAAATTTATTCAAGTTTAAATAAACGTAACTTAGATTACTGTTAAAAGAACAATTCAAAATTTTTTTCGTATAAAGCTTGCATAAAAATTACTTACACAAAGACGGTTGCACTAAACGAGAAAAATAACAAAAACAGTGAATAAGGTATTAAATCTATAAATTTTAGATGATTTGATATTAAAATATCTGAATTCATATCAAACATATATATAGCGTCTTGTTTAAAAATAATTCATCAAAAGATCTTGATTATACACAATATTATATATATATATATATATATATATATATATATATATATATATATATATATATATATATATATATATATATATATATATATATATATATATTGTGAAGTTGAATTTAGTCGAAATTATTCCAATTAAATAAGAACAAAGTTAACCTTTTTTCAAAAAGATTGTCAAATTTTTTTTTATCAACATGTGAATCGAATGGGGGGATTTAGTATCAAATTTATGACAAAGTTTTAGATGCTGTAAAAGTTCTTATAACACATGAAACAATAAGTAGTTATATAGTGACATCTCTTTATAAATAATTTAATAATAAAATTATTTTTAGCTCCCATATTATAAAGAAAAAATGTAAAATGCATAGGTAAATTACGTAATTACATTTCTTTCTATTAAAATGATAGAAATAATAATAAATGCATAAAAATAAGCTTCCTTGATATAAATTTTTAAGGAATCATTACAAATTTTTCCGATATTTAAATTACTTAAAAAGAAATTAAATTTAATGTTCAGGTAATAAATTGAAAAAGTTCATTTAAACAGTACTTTAAAATATAAGTAATGATATTATTAGACTTTCATATATAACATATTTATAAATGAAAGATGCTATAAGCTTTTAAATCCATAATATCGAATTTTACACTGCTGGCCACACAAAATGCAACACTCTGAAGAAAGCATGCAAACCATGTGAAATTATTTACATCAAGAGTTTGCGGCGATGAGCTATGCAAATCATTAGCATTGCAGCGCAGACGCACATCACTGGCGACCGTAGCACCACTCGTAAGCGCTACATAAGGGGAGAGCAGATTGGCGATTTGAAGTACGGCAATTGTTTTTTCGTGCGTTTTTTTGCGTAAGCTGTTTACCTATGCCTCGTGTAAGACATCGAGCATCTTTTGACCAAGTTTCTGAATTCGACCGAGGAAGAATAGCAGCCTATAGAGATTGTGGATTATCCTTCAGAGAAATCGGTCAACGTGTTGGACGAAATCAAGCAACTGTGATGCAGATCTATGATCGCTGGATGCAGGAGGGAACGACGGATCCACGGGGTCGATCGCACCCACCTCGTTGCATCACTGCCTGTGATAACAGGCAGTTTGTGCGCATGGCAGAGATAGATTGCGCAGCCACATCATGAACCGTAGTCCAACATATTCCGTCTGCTACGCATCATTCGGTGTCAGCTCGTAATTTTGGACGCCGTTTGCATCAGAGTGGAATGTCTTCAAGGCGTCCATTGCATCGTTTATCCTTGACTCGAAAACACAGGCATTTGCGCAGCTAATGGTGCGATAAACGGCGGACATGAACAACGGAATGGAACGACATTATGTTTACAGACGAATCCCACTTCTGCCTGCAACATCACGATGGTTGGATTCGAGTTTGGAGACACCATGATGAGAGGCTGCTGAACTGTTGCGTTATGCATCGCCACACTGGTCCTGCATCCGGTACCATGGTTTGGGATGGTATTGGATTTCACTCCCTCACCCCTCTAGTACGCATTACCGGTACACTGAACAGCCAGGCTACATCTCTGAGGTGTTAGAGCCGTGGTCCTCCCATACCTTCAGCTATACTCCAACAGGATAATGCGCTACCACACGTGGCACGCAAAGTTCAAGAGTTCTTTACCCATCAGATTGAATTGCTTCCTTGGCCTGCTTGTTCTCCCGATCTATCGCCAATCGAAAACGTGTTTTCCATGCTTGCACAACGATTGGTCCGGGATACACCACCCGTTGCTACACCAGATAAACATTGGCAATATGTGGAAGCCGCATGGACTGCTGTACCCTAAGGATACATCCAAAGCCTTTTTGATTCTATGCCAAGGCGTGTGGCAGCTGTTATAGCCAACAATGGCGGCTGCACTAACTACTGATTTTGTCATCATCCAAGCTTCATAAGAGGCTGTAATTCTAATCGTTTGATCATTGTACAACATGTTATCTGCCAAATAAATCTCCCGGTGATATCTCCAGTCCTTCTGGGTGTTGCATTTTGAGGGGCCAGCAGTGTATTTTAAGAAATATTAATTTTTAATTTCATTTCTGAGTTATGGCGTTCATAATCACAAATATGATAAATATATCCCAACTGAAACTTTTAAGCTATCCATTTTAATTTCCATTTGCAATTGTTAAGCTTCTTTTTCATTAAATTTTTCGAATCCTGAAAAGAATCTAAAAATCCTTTTTTTGAACAAAAAGAATTCTTGTTATATACAGAGTGCAATATTTAAACAGTGTGTAGAAAATAACCAAGGAAATAAAAAATATTGCTAAGCAAAAAATATTTAAAGTTATTACTTACAGCTGTCCTTCCCTGAAATATAAAAAAAAAAAAGATATAAAATTATATGTCGTATTTGAAATGACATGAATATATAAGAAACACACGATTTGATGATACTATTGACAGCTGAACAACAATACTTATTATTCTGAAAGATACAACTAAGGAAATTGTCAGTTCTGAAATCATGTTTGCCATATTCTTCCATATTATTCGAATAAAAGCATGCTCTCACATATATAAAAATGATCGGGTGCGTTTTCTTGAAATTTCATCAAAATTATTTTTTAATAATTAAATATGTTAGCCTATATCTATATATACACTCCTTGCCATAAAAATTAGATAATCAATAAAGAGTTGTCAGAATAAAACGAAATTTTATATACGCAAGTACAACGCTAATGAAAATGATTACAAAATCAAATCAAAATGATAATTTACTGTTGGAAAAATTAAGATAAATGGAGGTTATGATATCCAGTTGGGCCACCTCTAGCATGAATGCATGATGTTATAAGGTCGGGCATTTAGGCATACAAGTCCCGTATGAAGTCTTGCAACTTATACCACAGTAGTTGTAAACACATCTTTAATTCGACGAAACTTGTAGGCTGCTTAACTTGCCGTCCTAAGTTATCCCAGATATGCTTGATCTGTGACAAATCTGGGGATCAGGCAGATCAGGGAAGGGTGAAAACGTAGCGAAGGCAGTTTTGTGAAACCCTTGCTATGTGTGGGCGAGCATTGTTCCGTTGGAAAATGGCTCCTGGGAACCCTACCCTGCTATGAGTGGTAACGCATGTGACTGAAGAATGTCACGAACGTACCTCTGGGCTGTCATGATGTCGTGGATCAATATTATGGGTGAACGTGTGTTGTATGAAATGTTGAGTTGAAGAAGAAGTTGCTGGAGTTGTGTGCTGCTGTGTAGCGAAGGCAGGTTTGAACGTTCACTACAGGGACGTACGTACACGATTGTCATCACTGCCCAAATTGAATCTGGATTCTTCGGTAAAGTCGACCTGATTTCATTCGGTTACAGTCCAATCCAAATGAACGTGACTCTTTCCCTAACGGTGGTAAAGGTGATTGAGAGCTAATGTCATTACACGTAATTGACATTGCGTTAGCAACTGTCTTTCAGCCAGGCGCCTTGCGAGGGTACGAACAGATACAGACGCCCATAGTGAAGGTTCTGCTTATTGATAGATGGTGGACAAAGAGACATTTGGAAGTATGCGCACGTGTCGAATAATGTGACGGTCATCTCGACTATCGGTCTGTCGAGTGCAATCTGAGCCTGGTCGCCTTGTAACAGACCTTTCACTTGTTACTGGTCCCAACACCTCCTCACAGTAAAGTTAAAACAGCCTAGGTGGCTAGCTACTCGATAATCACCCGGTTTCCATTATCCCTATAATTCTTCCCCTCTCGAACTCTGACAGTACCATCATATTGCCTCCAATGGAGGCGTAAAGGCCTCTATAGTTAAAAAGAGTCCCTCTGCAACAGATTAAATACACGCAAATAAGCTGAGCTTATCTATTTTATAATTCAAGCAAAACGATGCTAACTCCTTCTGGCATCTACATTTCTGATCATTTACATATCTGCCTGATACGTACCTTCATGCCAAGTTTCGTAACAATCCCAATCTTACTTCTTGGTGAGCAAATTGTTATGTCAACTAGTGTATATATATATATATATATATATATATATATATATGTGTGTGTGTGTATAAGGTTGGACCACCTTATACACACACTTGACGACCACCGTCCACTTGATGGCGCTGTGCTCAGAGGCGACCAGCTGTGCCCTTATCTGAGCACACGAGGAAGAGAGTGCTCTGAGAACAGCTACGAGAAGGTTCTGTTCGAATGGCGGAAAAGAACTTTTTAACTCAAGATTGCGAGAAGGTGGTTGTTAATAATGAATATTCAGCCTGTTACTGCGCGAAGGCAAAAAGGAGGATCTGTAATGTATGTTCATCTCATATTGTCCACATCAGTTTGTCCTACCTGCATGTATCCAGGTGGTCTATATTGGTATGGGCATTAAACGCCTTTTGTCCAAACATCAGTTAATAATTTGTGAACGGTAGTTTAACTCTTGTCAGGACTATATATATATTAGTTTTTAAGAAGTTAAATTAATAACCTTGACATTGCTTACAGATTTTTGTTATATGCCTAAACCAAAATGCTAAAAATGTGAAGTTTATTTTTTCGCTGGTTGCATATGTTAATATTTACTAATTTCTAGGCCAACCATATTTATCGAAATAAATTCTGGTTTAAATTCTAATTCTTGCTCCCTAACACATTTCTGAGCTTATTTCCAAAAATTGTCCTATTTTTCATGTACAACAAATTGCATTATTTAATTTTCCTCGAAAGATTTTTTTTCATGTATAAAACGAAGAAATAGGATCTCGCCAGCGTCAACCATGAGAGGAACATTTGTGTCACCCATATTCTGTGCTATGTTTCTTTTCTATTATTGACTTTTCGAGACAAATATCTTGAAAATTTGAAAGAAAATATCGGCCTAACTAGGTGCAAAAATGTATTGTTAAGCCTAGTTTCTCCTCATTTCTACAATCTAACATGTCCCTTTGTAACCTCCGCTGGTTATTAATTGCTTCACTTTCCACTACCTAAATTAATTGTAAGAGTTAGTGACAATACTTATAGTCCATTGAATGAAATGTCACACACAGAAGATACAATTAATTTATTTTTATTCAAGTGAACAATTACTTAAATTCTGTTGTCTATGTACTCTCTCTCTCTCTTTGACTATTTAGCTCAAACACGCCTGAATTATCATTTGGAACAATAAATTAGTTTATCATTAACCGACTCAGAAAGGTTCGATTGAATATAATAACCGATATTGAGAGTTCAATTCCTTAAACCTTTCCTTACTTTTTCGAAGATCCTTCTGATTGCTTCCTAAATTACAAAAGGCTGGTTCCAACTCTCCTTTTGACAATATATTTCCAATTAACTAACTTCCAATCTTAATATTAAATTCCTCATAACTTATATACGTATTAGATCAAATATATTCATTCTATTTCACAATTTCAATCTAATCTGCATGAATCACTTTTCATTTTATTTGGAGAGGTTTCATTCTGAACAATTCAAATAGAAGAGTTTCCAAAGTCAGTTAAAGCGATATTGCGATAGAGCCCAATATTACAATTCTTCTTATTAAAGCTTCTAGGGGGAAAAAAGAAGACCGACTAATTGATTAGATTTGAAATTCTGCAACTGACAGTCTTATAGATTTTTCTCTTTTGTTCTCTGTGAAATGAACTTAATTGTCGATGTATTGAAGCAAGGGTTCATTTTGTTATAGTAGATTTATATATTTCAGTCACTGAACAACGAAGCAGAGGATATATCAAAATTGTTTTACTAAGTGAATTGGAGACGGGTCTGAAACGTAGTTTCTGGTGTGATGAGCGTTCACTTGCTAGATAGCGTTACGTGTCTGTCAAAGATTAGGAAAAAGACGATAACTGGACAGTGGCCGTTCTCTATTCATTTTAATGCTACCTTTCTTCTTTAATGCTGTCTTCATCATATCCCTGGAGCGTAGAGCTACAGTTATTGGTCAATGGTCTTGATAAATGTTAAAGAAGTTCAAGAAAGAAACAGAAACGTCAGGGTAAATTTTCTTGTGGTGTAACTCGACAATACTAGAACACACACAGTCAGCACAACAAAGAAACTTGTGCATAAATTAATGTGGGATGTCTTGAGTCACTGCCTGTTTTATAATCCAGATGAGTTTCACATCTTCAGTGAGCTAAAAAAAGCGCTGCGGGGACAGGGGTTTCAAATAAACGATGAAGTCAAAAAGTGCGTACCAACTGGTTTAAACAATAGCTACAGGAATTGGAATTCCGTGACTAGTGTCAGAATGAGATTTCGGGCACTGTTTTTGAGGTCATTAACACATTTGCTACGACATACTTTACTTAAACTCGATCTTACTTGTCTTGATGTAAAGCTTTACTTCGAGTGATATTTACTTACGTACTATAAAATGGTGATTTTATAATACATAAAATCAATCTATAGCAATGTACCACCACTGGTGCGAGCCGCTTACAAATGATGTATGTCATGCACCATCGGTGATACCCGTCGTCGCAAATACCGGATACTCGCACCGACGATATTCGTCGTTAAATAAATTGAGAGAAATATTTTCGCCCTAGATATTTATTGACATTATCTTATAAAAAAGAAATTAGAATATAGACTTTATAATAGGATTTATTTGCATATTATTCAACTTTCAAATCCTGTAATATTGGATTAACTTCTATTAAATGTTTAACTTTTTTTTTCGAAATGTTTCACATTATTATTATTGATTAAATGCTAAATTTGAAATTTTTACGTATGTTTGTGTTTGTAACTGAAGTCAAGTTTAAACGAGTTGACAAGCAAAGATTTGGGGAAATCTGTAAATAAATAAACAATGAATTCCCCCCCCCGCGAGGGGGAGAAAAGAAAAAAAAAAAAGAGTTCAAAAACGAGATGTAGCTTCACTTACCGTCATATTTGTGCGCAAGATTGATTTTGCTGATATCTATCTGGCTGATGTCAATATTTAATTTATCGACTGAAAAAAACGAATAATAAAAACCTTTATCGTTAATTAATGCATTATAAATTTAGAAAGACTTTATTTTTAAAAAGAAGGAATAAAAAGAATTATCTTATTGCTTGATTATTATTATTATCAAAAAAAGATTCCCATACACACATGATATGAAAAGAATCAATATCTCATTGAATTTAATAAAAATATCTTTATTGTGTTGCACACAGACTTAGGTAAAAACTTTCATAATAATTTGTAACAGTAATAATTTTTAATTCATCTTTAAAAATACATTGTATAGGATAAAAAAAAATTAACCGAAACGCTTATAGGATTTTTAATATAACTAGTCAAAGATTTTAAAATGTAAGATTTAGATATAAAAGATTTTACGATGCAATAACGAAAAAGAAATTTCTTAATTACGTTATCATAAGAATTATATCTGAAGAAAACAATTTCAAAATTAATTATGGTATTAATAAGTAGAATTTAAAGTCATTTAGCATATGTAGTATTATCCCTTTTATGTAACTTTTGACCTGGTGATGAAAATGTTGTAGAGACAAGAATTACTAATTGTTTGTGTACCAAAAAAGTACAGAAGAAAAATGTACAGTAGATTTATTAATTTTTACACTTTCTTCACTTTTATATTAATTTCAAAGGTATCCTCACTTTCGGCAGCGGAAAGAAAATGCACCATATAACGTGATATTGGGGCCAATTCTAGTACTTTTTTTTAAGAGAAGTAGCGATGGCAAAGTTTCCCATTGTATATGTATATATTTCAGCATATTTGAAAAACACACGGTTGGTGCCATCTTTTTTGTTGGAAAAGAGATTTTACTTAATTTCTCTTGTGGAAATATTTATTTATTAGATCTATTTCTTCAATAATTTTGACACTCAAGCAGGAACGTGAATCGTGTCTGAAAAACATTTTTACTTTTTAAATCAAAATGGATGAAACATTTTATTTTTACCAAAGAAAATTATCTTGTTACCTGTTTAGAAAACACGCATATTTAAAATTCTATTGTAATTAATGCTTTTTTAACTCTCAATTACATTGAACAAATAATTTTAGTAATGAAGTCAACTTAATTAAAAAGAAAATAAGATCCAAGTGGAAACTTTATGATCATTAAAAATGAATTGATAGATAATTAAAGATATAGAAGTAAAATAATTGTGATGTAATCGTAATCTGAAACATTTTAGGATGATTTAAAATCTAAAGACTATGATAGAGTACTTTGTTTACTTCCAGAATTAATTATAAGTTAAAGAGCATTTAGTTTTATCTTCAAACTCTTACTAATTAAATAAGTAGTTAACATATTTTTGAAACAGGTATTGATTGTTTCAGCAATTTTCATTTAAATTAAAAAGGTTTTCAAATCAAATATTTATTGATCAAATATTTTATTTTAATTTGATTTTTTATATTTCAAAAAATATCTAAAAAATTTGATAAAAATTATATATATCCTATATAACTATTATAATCATCATCATCATTATATAATTATCAATTATATATATTTCATAGTTATATTATCATCCTCATTACTATGCTATACATCATTTTTCAGATTCTTTGAAATTTAAGTAATAATGTTATCTTAAAAAATATTGAGTCGATAATAAAATAATAAATCTGTAAAATAACAGTGATACATACGCAATTTTTTCACTTCTGAAAAGTAAAAAAGAAATATTTGATCAATAAAAAAATGTAAGTTCACACACAAAAAAAAATGTTTACTTTATTTTTTGCAAAATCCATTAATATTTAATAATTAGCTATTTTAATTGTTAAAAAAAAGACGATTTCTTACAAAATAATGTTTTGAATTTAATACATTTTATGCTTTGTTTCCCAAAGAAAAGTAACTACTACTTAAAAATATATAATATTTTTCTAGTGAATTCTGGATCCTCGAAAGATTTTATATTTTATAAGAGAGAGAAATAAATATGGTGAGTATAGTTTTCACCTTGCCTTTAAGAAATTAAGTACATTGCTGGCTATTAAAATTGCAACACCGTGAGGAAAGCAAATATAAAAAAAGATATTTACTATGTGTATAAAGTATGGCATGAAAACAAAACGATTAAATTTACAAGCTGTTTGGAGGCTTACAAGGATGCTAAATTAGTAGAAACACCTGCCTCCCCCGGCAGCTAAAACGGCTCTTACCCGGTTAGGCACAGAGTTGAACTGGGCTAGGATGAAATAAACGGGCAACTCATTCCATGTTGCTTCAAGTCTATGCCACACTTCATCAACCGTATTAACTGGAGATGGATGGCGGGCCACTCTTTCAGGAACCCATGTCTTGAATTAACCTTTGTAAGAGGGTGTTTAGCCGGCCTCGAATATAGGACACAAAAACTGGACGTAAGATGTCAGAAATATACCGATATGCGTTCAAATTACTGTCAATTTGAAATAGAGATGTGCGTGTCGTGTACCCAATGGCTACCCAAATCATCACACCAAGTACAGGGCTCCTATTCCGATAACAAAGGCAAGCAGGCGATGGGCAGTTTTCTCGGAGCCTCCGGACACATATTCGGCCATCAGAATACTGCAAGCAGAACAGGGATTCGTCTGAAAAGACGACATTGTGCCACTTCTGTATCCAGCTTTGTTGTTCGGTACACCAGAGTCACCCTCTCTCTCTTCTGCATTGTCAGGGGAAGTCGTAGTAATGGTCATCGTGCTGATAGTCCACGCTGCTATAAACTTCATCGCAACGTACGAGCGGATACTGGGCGTGCTGCAAACATACCTATTTCCTAAGTAATGGTCCATGATGTGGTTGAATGGTTTTCAGGGACGATTTCACAATATGTCTGTCCTGTCGGACGTTATTCACGATGGGGCGTGGTGATCCTGCATGCCATTAAGTTTGACATTCAGCAACACATTGATTCCATATTCGCATGACAGTCGTTGGATTTCGACCAGTGCGACGGGCAATATCATGGAACGATAATCTGTACTCTAGATAGGCAACGATCTTACCTCTATCGAATTCCGACACTTTGCTTGTAAGCATTTCCTCTTCTTATTCGAGGCATTTCATGATATTCTGGGCAAACTCCGACCTTATAAGGTGCTTTCCGAATGAGAAATCCTCAACACAACTTTTCTTTTATGCAGTGCTTCAGGTGTCGGTTCTCTTCCCGCGTCGCCGAAATGCGCTGAAATACTAATTATCTACCTATGAGAACCTCTTCTTAAGTGCTTTCCTAAATCTCTTGATTATTTTAAATTTATTTTTTAGCATCTTCATTTATGAGAAAAATCCACATTTCTTAAAATAATGCATGTAAGGCAAGTAGATGAAAATAAAATACACAAGGGCTAAGAGAGTTATACATATTTACATTTTTAAGGAAAATATTTTAAGCACATGCACATGCATTTGTTTTTTGATTTGCAACGTATCCATTTTTCTTTTGATTCACAGGTGTTTTTTTTACTTTAACTGACAATAAATTCATTAAGTTAGTTTCCTTTTATTTATGTTGTTTATTTTTGTATTTCTCTCTTTCTCACACACACAGATATACACACACACCGAATTATTCTAAAATAAAAATAGTTACTTAAGATTTTGTCAAAGATGTCTTAAGTAAAATTTGCTAAGTGATTGATAAAATTTTATCTCCGAACTTTTTTTAAAGAAACAATAATTCAAATGTTAACTGGAGGAAGTATTTCAAATAAAATTCCTACTTACTGACTACTTCAGACATATCTATGTTACTGCCTCCTGAAAAAGATAGAAAAATGTTTTATGTACTCAAAAGATTTAAATCTGATAAAATTCAAGTTTGATTAATTAAAATTATATGATAGGGCAGTGTTTCCTAACCTTATACACCTGAGGACCTGTGAAAATAGGAAAATTCGCTTTCCGATGTCAGGCATAAATTAAAAAAAAAAAATTCATAAAAATGTATTTTATTTGTTAAGTGTAATATTATACAAATATGATTTCAGTTAGTGTGGCATTTGCTACTGTTTATTTTTTAATATGTTTGATATATGTTGGTACGGGTTTGTTTCAGCGAGACGAATTTTTTTTAATTTGGTATTTCTTTTAAAAAAATTTAAAATTTCTCCCCTTACAAATAATTACGAATCTATTAGAATTCTCGTAAAAATTTGCCACTTCTTACAGATAACTAATAAATGCTTTATTAAATAAGTAATAGTAGCATTGTTATTTGAAAAAAGGAAATTTTTTGAAAATTTTAAGCTTACTTACCATCACCACCACCACCTCCATTTCCTCCTCCATTTACGTTAACTAAAAAAATAACGATAAAATTGAGGTTTAATGAATTGCGTAACAAAATAAAACTAAATGCTATTTCTCAGTCAATTTATTTCAATTTTATAAAAAATATATCATACCATTACCCCCTCCTCCACCGCCTAAAAGAAAGAGAAATGCACCTTGTATCATTTTTTCCAAGATAAAAGGGTTTTTTTTTAAATATATTTAATACTCTCATAAAGTCAAATATTAAATTAGTTGACATTTTCAGAAAATACACGGTCAAGTGTTCATATGTGTATAATTTGAAATGTCAGTCAAAGAACAACAATTTAGACTATGTCTGTTTTTAACTTTTTAATTTGAAAAGTTGTGGCTGATTAAACAAAAGAATAATGCTTCTAAACCTATGAAGAATTATGTACCAAAAAGTAGTTTTTTTTTCTAATGTCACATTTTTGACAACTTCTCGTAATACTGAATTAAGAATGAACAAACTTGGAATTTTTTTTGAAAAAAGAGAAATGCAAGTGTATTTTTAAAGAATTTTATTAAGTACAGTCGGACTCCGTTATCTCGTTACTGTTAATGTCCATGGGGACGCGAGTTAAGTGAACCGCGAGTTAAGTGAACCGCGAGTTAAAGTGTTAATAAAAATAGAACCATAATATAAAGTCCAACATCCATAGGAATTACTGCTTTATGTTAAAACTCTTTCGACATTATTTTTAATTATTACAGAAATCACTGATACAAGAAAGAAAAATCTCTATAACTCTTATAATTTGACCCATAAAAATGGTTTAAAGGAATGCTGCTTATCTCATTCATTGCCAGATTTCGAAAATAATCTCTTACAAAAAAAAAATCCAGAATGGAAAATTTCACTTTCCGAGAAATGGTGATTTATATCCTATCCAAACATGCAAATCCAAAGGAGAGGAAGGAAAAATATCAAAATATTCTATCGTCTATTAACCCCAAATTTTCAAAGGATGTGTTTGTTCACATCTCAGCTCAATAGAATTTTTATTTATTTTCTCTTGAGACGAAACCACTGTTTCCACTTTACGAATAAGGGAACTCGTGACTCTTCTCTCCTTTCTTTCTTACCTCAGGCAGTCAAATCACGGACCTTTTCCCGATCTTCCTTTGTTTTCTTAGTATCTTATTCTTGTTCTTGTTATCTTACAGCCCCTTAATTTTGGCTTAGAGAACGATCCGATTTTACTACCATCGCCTCGCTTTAAAACTCTTTCTCAAAAGTTTCGGACTCTTTTTAAAGTTGCCCCCAATCATAAGGAATTTTGTTATTATCTGTTTCAGTTTTTGCTTCGTTGCCAGGTTTCATTCCTGCGCTACTTTGTTTTTCTCTCAGGTCTCTGTTCGTCTCCTTTTGGAAGCTTTTTAACACCTTCCCTCCTGCAATCGTTTTGTCGGTTAATTTATTAGAATTCTGGTTTCGAATACAATTCCTAATACACTCCTGCGCTTCTCTTTTGCTCGTTTTTAAGTGCGCAAGCACCATTTGACTTATTTCATTCTCATATTATGATTTTCTCTCATTCGGAGTACAAGATTGCTGTTGCAGTTGGAGCTCTACGGCATGTTCATCCCACAATGCGTATAGTAAAAAGAAAAAAAATTATTTCCTTCTCACGAAAGTAAGTTATAACATCATTTGAAAAAAAGATTAAACTGAATCTTAAAAAAAAGAGCCGTAGTAAAGTCACTAGTTAAGCGAACTTTCGAGTTATTGGATTCTGACTTTAATTCTTTTTTTTATTCTTCTCTCCTTTTGAAGAAACTGATCTTTTGGAAGTCCTCCATCGAAAATATATCGCTTGAACTTGTCTGCAAAATGTCAACAAATGACGAAAATTGAGAGCCGCAGCTACTGATTTTATTTTTTTGAAATTTACTCGTATAATACGTTTGCATAAGCATGACTTAATGAACGAATGTTTACCTTACGCAAAAAATGCTCAAAACTAAACCAAAACAAAAAAAATAAATAAAAAAGTTTTGTGAAAAGTTATGCAAAGAACAGATTTAGCCATCCTAGGTGTGCTTTTTTTATAATTATTATTCAACTGCTCATTTAAATATAAGAATTAAAGTAAACGATGAAATATAGAGAAATGGACAATAGCGTAAACTTTTCCGGTATTAAAATTAAATCAAACGATAAATTATTAAAATGAATATATTTAAGCTAAATGTAATTAAAATTAAAGCAAACGATAAAAAAAAATTGAAAAGTGATCTGCTACGCCAAAAGTGATCCATCTTAAACAATAATTCCTTGGGTGGTTAGTAAAATTAAATTGTAAATTATCTTACTGCGTGAAAATTGAAATTATTATGCGTTGCAAAAAATAGATTTCTCCACGAAAGGGACGCTTTTGCTTACAACGCATTAAATAGAGTTTGTTTTAATTTATTATATTATATGATCTATTATTTGTTGGCTATAATAATGGAAAATCAATATTAAAATTATTTGACCCCAAAATATGGGTCACCACATGAAAAAAAAAGTTGTTTAAAAATTTTGAGGTTAAAAAATAGCTGTATAACAACTGTCTAAAAATTCTGAATAATTTTATTCTTTTTCAATCATTTCTTGATTCCATATAACATATGATTTAAGGTAATACATCAGTCGATTGGTAAATAAAATATAAAATTTTTATGTATGCTTTATTTCAACCCAATAGAAAATTAGGAGAAATTTTTCATGATATATTTTTGAAAATTAAGATCATTACTGGTGAAAGCAGGCATCAAACATGTATGAAAAAAAAATTGATACATTTTTAAACGGCCGTGTTGTTTTCTCCAGTCTAGGTTTGAACCTTGATGTCACTGAAGACCCGCCGTGTACGTTAAATCTGCACGTTAAATCTGATGGAGGACCCAAGTCCACCCATTGTCGTGATGTGGAAGTTTGGAGAGGGAGGTGACAGCTTAGATATCATCCTCGTCACTTGAACGAGGTTCAAAATTCCGCGGTCCGTCCCAGTAGTCGTAGAGATGTTTCTGAATCTAACGTTAATAAACAATCACAGTCCCATATCGGGAAAGACGAAGTGCAGAAAAAACGAATACGTATTGGAGACTTTTTTGTTAATGTAATAAATCCAAGAAGATAATCACGTATGTTTTGAAGCAATGCAATGAGTTTTGTGTATTTTCATTTGCATCAAACTAAAATGTGATTTGGTACCTGATTCAAAATATTGTGTGGCTGTAAGAATATATTTGAAATACGTCTGCTTTGAACAATAATAAAAGTATTTTTAAAAACTTATAACAAATATAATTAAAGAGAAGCTAAAAATATGTTACATATTTTGAATAAAGAATAATTAATGGTAATTAGATTTTTGTTTCATATTTCTTCTACTATACGTTAGAGAGATAAGTATTTATCTGTTTTGTTGTCTCACTCATCCTTATTTGAGAATTATTTCTTTGAAAAAACTATATTTTTAAGAGAGACATATAGGAAGTTGTACGTGAATTTGAGAGGAAGGAAAATTTGAATACCTATTTATAAATTACACAAAATCTACCTACCGCCATTTCCTTTCCCATTGATGTTAACTGTCGAAAGAGGGGGAAAAATATTAATCCAAGTAAGCATTTTCAGGAAATAGAATAGGAAATTAAAAATTTCTTATCTTTAAATCTTAAAAAGAGTATGAAAAACAAAAATTTACCATTTCCTCCTGGTCCACCGCCTAGAAACAAAATATAAAAAAGTTTTATATTATACTATCGTATTATATTGATATATTTTATTACAAAATTATTCAATTTCCTTTTTTAAAAACAAAGATTTACCATTCCCTCCTGGTCCACCGCCTAGAAACAGAATATAAAAAAAGTTTTATATTATATTATCTTATTGTATTTATATTTTTTATTTCTTTTTTAAATTAAATTACATAAGATAATTTTATCAGCTTTCCAAAATTTAAAAAAGCGAATTCAAATACTTAATTAATAATTATTTTATGCTCGAAAATTTAACTTACCACCTTTTCCATTAATGTTGACTGATAAAGTAAAAAAATATTGAAATGTTAATCAATCGATCAAAAAAGGGGAAATAAAAATAATATTGCGATTAAAATTGAAATTTCCATTTTAAATAAATAATATCAATAGAATTTTTAAAGTAAAAACTTACGTCCTGGAAGACCTCCTGAAACTAAAATATTTAAAAAAATCATAATTATATTTTAAAATTAGTTCTCAATTCATACTTTAAGTACAGAGTTGTGATGGCGCTAGTATAGCGCAATGAAATGTTTATATTTGCTAAGAAATTTCCAAACTGGATGTATAATGTATTGTCTCTTTAAATTATTGTATAAAGGTCACCCAAATGAAAGTAGGATTGTGAGCTATTGTTTAAAGAGATAGATCGCTATTTAAATTCCAAGAGAGGCCATTGAGCAATAGATAAGCAGACAGTATTATTGGAATGCATCAGTTGTCACTGTGACTGCGTGGAAGCAAGGTAATCACTGCAATCTATATCATTGATGTGTCCAAACGTAGTCAATATGTAGTCATGTAATTAAACGTAACACGCGTGTACTCTTAAGGTTTATGGGAACATTAAATTTTAAGCGCTAAACATGTTTAACAGAACATGATACTGGAATGCTAGTTTTAAGTAACAAAATTCAGCTTCTGTTAATAACAACAAAATCAAAAATCCTTATTATACTTGGTAAAAATGTTAATAATACTAATTTTTACCTTATGCATTACATGTGTAAGGTTACTCATTTCTTTAGGATAGTACTTTTGAAATTTTATTTTTTTTAATGTTATCTAGAGAAATGTAATCAATATGTGTTAGAAAAAAACCTCTTAAAAATAAAAATTAATGAAGAATCTACTGAAAAATTTAATTACACTTCTTTTCGACTGTTTAAAAGACTATAATTCCAAGAATTACAATTATAATCGCCTAAATACTTGTTAAAGGTAATATTTTCCATTCTATCGATTAAATTGAAATACATCTTAAAAAGGAGATGAATAAAACAGCCGGTGGCTCTTTACTGAAGTTTCAGTTTCCTTAATAACAAATAAATAAGAAGTTCACATTTTTGAAATAAAATTGGAATTAAGCAAATACAACTTACGATTGGGAAGATCTCCTGGAGAAACTGTAAATGTAAAAATTAATTTTGTATTATTTTTCTTAAAATCTGACATGTTTCAATAATCATACTTATTTAGACAAAATCTTACTGTTTGAAAGATCTGGAAGTGCTGAAACTAGTAAAAAATAGGAAATTAATGCTCTTGTGAAATGCAACGCCAAACTTTTATTTTCATGATTATCATTAGAAATACTTACGACTCGGAAGATCGCCCGGTGAAACTGTAAATGGATAAAAGAAGAATGAAAGTATTTTTTTATTCTGTAAAAAATGCAATGCTTGAAGAAAAAAAAGTAGAGTTTCTGAAATTGTATTATCATAAAAATTTGAGAACCATAAAGATCGAGAGAAACTGTTTCTACTCATGTCAAATGGTACCTTGAATTTTATTTCAGTTTCGGTAAGCATTGGTCGAGTAGGTTGCTACTTTTCAAGGTCAGACACCCTTGTACTCTTACAAGAACGACACAATTGAATATTCTTTTCCATAAGTCAAGAACCAAAGGTTAAAAAAGCAAAAATTCATTATTCATTTACTGAAGAAATAAAATTGACTATATAAGAATAATCCTATTTCTTCGATTCTTGTTAAGATGAAATGGGATCGTCCTGGAAGATCTCAATTTTTTGATAGAAAATTGAATGTTATACTTGGATTTTAAGAACTATGTGAGTATTAAAAATTCTTAATCATCTCAATAACCCTTTTTGGCATCTGAAATTGTAATTTTTTTTAATGTTTGGAATTTCATCCACCCATTCTGAATTGAATGCTTAGCTTACAATTACCTTGCTATTAGTTCACTTATATGGATGGTACACTTTTTAACAACGAACTGCCTCTGATAATTTCATTAAGTGTTGACGATGATCGTATCAAAGTATAAAAACAAACAAACCCCACTTTTTTAAAATTTCGCAATAAAGGACACTAAACCTGAGAACATTGCTTGCATTCCTTTACGAAATAGTACCAAAGATTGCCCCGTAATAGGAAAAATAACCTTTCTTGTCTTATAGTAAAGTATTTAATTTCTTGCTTAGGATTACACTGCACTTCTAACATTCTATATTTTAAGACTTTTTTTTCTCCCCCTTTAAAAATTTAAAATGTAAAGTTTAAAACTTAAAAAAATTAATTCAAGAATATGATAAATGTTTTATTCTATATGTTGTTACAATGATATCTCAAAATGATATACTTACTGTTAGAAAGGTCTGGAAGTCCTGGAACTGAAAGAGAAACAAAAATAAATTTCATATTAGCTTTTAATATATCAGTAATCTTAAAAAAAGCGAGAGTGGGAGGATTGGAATGACAATTTAACCGAGATTTAAACCACGAGAGCATATAATTTATTTGGAAAATGCAATACTACTATGCTTTAAGAACCTTATTCTAAGAAATTTTGAAATAATCTGTAAACAAGAGGGAAATATTTTTAAAAAAAATCGAGGATGTATTAAATATATGAAACAATATTTGCTTCAGTTGATTAAATATCGCTTTTTAGAAACCAGCTCAATGAAACTTATATGAAGACGCTTTGAAATTGAGAAAAGTAAGTCCTATATATAGCGTATGTTAAAAGAATTTTATTTTAAATAATTTTTTTCAATCATTCAGAACGATAACATTTTAAAAATAATAAACATGCACCACTTTTCTAGAAAAATTTCTCAGAATATCCATTTAGAAATTTAAGATTTGTCTTGAATAAAAATTTACTTCTAAAAATGTACTACGGCTTCTTTCAACCAGTCATTTTGAATTCGAAAGAAAGATGTAATATAAGTGAAATATCTACTTTCCTTCTAAAATTTAATTAATTAAATTTTTAAAAAAAATGCTTCAGAAAGAGTGAAACGTACTGAAGTGTATTAGTAATTCCACTTTTTTCTGATTTTTGAAAATATTTTTAGCAATTTTTAAGCCCACAAAAGAATATCTAAAGTAGATATAAAATATTTTCAGAAACAGGAAAAAAAGGCATTTCCTTGCTATTACTAAATTTTGCTCTTTCGGATGCCTTTTATAAATAAAATATCCTAGATTTGAGTGAGAAATCGTCGCATGTTAAGTATTAGCATTTCGTTAAAGAATTCGAAGGAGCTGGCAGTTGGGAGCCCTAATAAAGGTAAGAATTGCCTCAGAAAATAATGTTGGGTGTCAAAGTTTCGGTTTTCGCAAGAGTTTGAGCAAAAAAAGCACAACTTACTACTGGGTAGATCTCCTAATGAAACTAAAATTTAGAAATAATAATCAATATTTTTATCTACCAAAAGCATATACAAATTACTCAACAAGAATTTAGAAAAGTCACCTTGAGAAAGATCCGGAAGCTGTGATACTGTAAATAAGAGGAAAAAAATACAGCCAATTTTGCATTTGTTTTTATTTTAAACTGGATGAGTAAACAAAAGAATATTGTCGTTACTTACGGTCAGGAAGATCACCAGGTGAAACTGAAATGGTGAGAAATTGGTCATCGTTATTTTAATGTGTTGAATGGTAATGCATATAAATCCGTAACAGAGATAACAAAAAATAACTTACTGTTTGAAAGATCGGGTAAACCTGAAACTGAAACGAAAGAAATTTAATACCACAAATATAGCTTAAATTTTTAACATTAAAACATGCGATTGGGAAGATTGTCTGGATAAATTGTAATTTTAAAAGATATTTTTAAGCTAATTTTTCTTAAAATTAGGAGCTTTCTTGAAACTATATAGTTTGAAACTAAAACTTACTTTTTGAAAGATCTGGAAGGCCTGAAACTAGAAAAAAAAACACCTCAGAAATTGAAGTTATTGCGTAAAACAGTGTTATTTTTCATTTTGATACTAAACATTAAAATAACTTACGACTAGGAAGATTTCCTGGAGAAACTGAAAATGTAAAAAGAATAGCTTTATGTGATTTTTCTTATGGTAACTGATACTAAGATACTTTAAGTTTTGTGTTTAGAATTAAAATAAAAAAAAAAAAAAAAGGGGGGGGGACTTTGTTGATTCCGCATATAAATTATTTATTGGAACTTTGATGAAAATAATATTTGAGAACTGAATTTTAAAAATGTAAGCAAATGTGCCATGGCATAGAGAAAAATAATTGCAATTACGGTTTTCTCAAAATGTGGATTTTTATGATTTTGGCACGCTTACTATAAAATCTACTTTATTCGAAGTGCTGATTTTTTCCACAGTATGAAATGAGATTCACCCCTACACATATATATTAATTTTTTTTACTAATAAATATTCCCAAATTTTAGATATTGCCCTACGTATGAATAAAAATTAACGAAAATTTGATTCATTAAATTTTAAAAAAAATGTTTAAAGTTAATATTTTACGTATATGTTCAACGCATTGTAGTGAAACTTTTGCAAGATATGCATAATGGTATATAAACGACTTACAAGTGTAAATACGGCTGTTGATCATTAATTGTTCTTGGATATAAATGTGACTTTCTTTGCATAAAAAGATACTAAAGTACATAGATATCTGAATGTTAAAATGTGATAAATTGCTTTTTAAAAAAAAGAAAGACTAATTTAAATTTGGCATAAATGAAATTCGCTTTTCCTTGTCGAAGGTGTCTCCGTTTTCTTAAAATCGGATGTGTTCCAATAATGATAACAATTGAAATTTATTTTTTGATAGATCTGGAAGTTCTGAAACTGTAAAAAGCCGGAAATTAATATTATTTTGAAACATAGGATTAGTTTTCAATTTCATTCAAAACATAAAATGTACTCACGATTAGGAAGATCGCCTGGAGAAACTGTAAATGAAAAATATAAGGTAGGAGTCAAACATTTTGGTGGGAGTCAGACATATTCTGCTATTATATGGATTATATTGAATACACTTACTATTTGAAAGGTCTGGAAGGTCTGAGACTAGAATAGGAATAAATTAATATTATTCAAAATTTGTTACTGAATTTATTTTATAAACTTTTATTTTAATCGCGTTTATTGGTTACTATACTGTATGGTATCCTAAGTCGTAGTAGATGTCCCATGAACTCCATTTTGAATGTTCGAATTATATTCTGTTATTGTTTTTTCTAAATTCAAGTGATTCTCAAGACATTTACAAAAAATAAGATGCTATTTTTAATACGGAGGGTGAATCACTAGTTTTTACTGCAAACAGTAAACCCCACGAGAAAGAAAAATACCCCTAAGGTGCCTCGGGTTCATTATATCCGTACTTACTTGTAGAAGGTAATCTTATTAAATATCAATTAATACTACTGACTTTATTCCACATTTTTTATCGTTTCTAAATGGCAGTGAATTTAGCGAAGTCCACTAATATCTAAATTTATCACTCAAATGGGAAAAATACATTAAAGCAATCTCGCCTTCCAACAAGTCACTTTGATTTCAGAAAGTCTTTTCGCCACGTTCTGCATTTAAAAAGCACTATCGGTAATATCGCTATAGCTCATTTTAAAAAGGCTAAATTAAAGCAGACAGCTTTCAAAGTTAATTTTAAACAAATCACGATGTTAATTTAACCAAATAACGTCCCGGTTTTCTGCACATACTCAAGCAAGGTGAAAAGTCTTTTGGACTCTCCAAGATGTCTTGATCTGGACTGCATTCCGACCAGTGAAATTTAGAGATATATTAAAGATTTAAAATAAAGAAGGCTTCAGGAATTGATTTAATTGAAAATTGCATCCTTAAGAACTCCCACTTAAATTTATTTCCTTGACTATGGATGATCAAGGTGATGGTCCTAATTCTCAAACCAAAATCTTATTATAATGCTCAAAATTAGTATCCAGTCTCATTACACAGTAGTTTGAGTGAGGTATACGAATTCGTGTTATAAACTGAAACATCACTGATTAGCTAGGAATAATTGATTATCCCCCATGTATCATAGCTTTATTACTAAGTACTCTACAGTAACACTACTACTCCTCAGAAGTATTAAATTGGTTCAACACGTGTATATAAAAAAAGAGGGCTGTGAGTATACTTTTTTTGAACATAGCTAGTGTTTAGATAAAATATTGCATTGGAATTTATTGATAAAATATTGCATATATCAAAATTATTCACTCGTACTCGACTTACGTATTTTTAGAGTGTCAGTAGAGATTGCAGTCCCCCCCCCCGAAGTCAATCCGGGGAGCTGAATATCATAAGAGACTTTGCAAAGACCCCTTTTTTGAATTTCTACATGAATGACATTCCGAAAGCTGTGAATGTCTAATTCACCATGTAAGTGAACTAC
The DNA here is from genome assembly GCA_019974015.1 of Nephila pilipes. Classification (NCBI taxonomy): domain Eukaryota; kingdom Metazoa; phylum Arthropoda; class Arachnida; order Araneae; family Nephilidae; genus Nephila; species Nephila pilipes. The sequence continues at coordinate 118,702 of BMAW01105989.1, read as the reverse complement.
ACTAACATCAAGTCTCAAAACATTTGCAATCAGAAAATTATAACAGATTTGAAAATTTGATTATATCTTCGGCTCATTGGCCGGAAAATTAAAACTAATGCATTAAAAGTCATTGTCTCTTCCTTACGAGACAGAGGTGCTTTATTAATTTATCAACTGATCCAATTTTAAAACAGACAGTCCCCTGGGTTACCTGGGGTTGACTTTTGCCCATTACATTTGGTTTGTCCATCAAAAGGCAGTCAGAATAAGCAGAAAGTTCACTCATTCGTTTTCTGAAAAGGTCACGATGAGGAACACACAAATTTTTGCTACATAAATAAATCCTGATGTTATTCGTGCTGTATATTTCTCCTTCTGGGCATCAACAGCTACAACGCACTTGCATGACTTTCAAAACATTCAGCTTAAGAAAGCCGTAAATGCACTTTGGTTTATTCGGAACCAAGTCGTGCATAAAGGTCTTTCCTTTTCCTACAGGTAGGGAATACCTTTTCCTCAAAACGATCAAATTAAACTAAAATTTCAAGGAATTTATTGATTAAAAGAAGAATGTAAAAAATATTAAGTTCTCAGCTGTTGAGAGGTGATGGCATACCTTGGCAAAAGGCAAGCGGATCCAGCCACAAAAACAATGAAGGACCCAGCAACTGCCTAGCGGCAGGAACCGGTCTTTCCTAGAGATACAGCGTGTGAAGGAGTAAGAGAGAAAGGAATGGTGTAAAGAGAAACGCCTAGAATGGTCTAGCTTTCCAGAGAGAAATTACTAGTTAAAGGGTTTTAAACTATGGAAGAGAATTTGTGAGATTTAAAATAAAATGATTAAATTTAGACAGTAAAAATTTAAAAATGTTTTATTCTGAAAGAATTTGGAAAATATTTGAGGCTCCTGTAAGTATGATGCGAGAAAATGTATCTATTGTGTTTGAGAATACGAGAGGGAAGTCAAAAGTATTAGAATTTTAGGAGATATGTGGAAAACTAAATTAACACTGATTTAAATTACTTGATTTAGAGTTCATTTAATGATGGGATGAAATAATTAGGAGATAGAGTTTTTAAACAAGTAATTAATATAAAAAATACAATAAAATACCAAGAAGTTATTGGGACACTCATAGCTTATGGAAAATTTTCGAACCTATGTTCGAGAAGATTTCTAGGCCACTTGTATACAATGGTAACAAAGGATGGTACGCTTACTGGATCCTTTGGGAATTTGATGGAGTTCGTGGAAAAAATTGTTGATGGTCTTTATATAAATGGCAAAGCTTGTTAAATTTTAAAATATCGGAGAATAGTTTCACCCCTTACAAGCTAGTGACGTTTAATTTTCTCAAATGATTCCTGGCTGTGAATCCCACCCCACTGCGTGCCGAATTTAAGAGATGATGAAAAATTTAAGAGATGAAAGATTATAACATGAAAGATCTTGCAATAGATTGATAGAGCAAAACTTTGTTCCGGGTGGCATGTTAGCTTTTTTTGAGCAATGGACCTATATAACTAAGCTGGTAGTGAATTTTTTTTACAGACGTGCCTTACATGATGGGATAAAGTTAATTTGGTGTCTCCAAAATTGAGCCTAGGTGTATTTATTGTATCCAGAGGATGAGCTGATCAAAAATTGTAATAAGGTCTTAATTTTCTGAACCCTCCTTAAACATGAGGCAGGCACTTTTAGAAGAGTTCACGATAACTTTCTAGTCAACGAGAGACATAGGGCTGTAAATAAGACGGAAAATATGTTACCTTGAGTGATCACAACAGTGTTGTTGGCAAACATGGTCAACCGAGTGTTGACAGCTTGCGGATTATCATTCTCATAGAGGCTGCAAGGTGAGGTTGAGCGAAATTGCCCTATGGAACTCCAATCCTGATTGGTCAGTGGGCGAATATCACGATCGCAATACGAACAGGAAAAGATCTTGGCGACAGGTAATAATTTTATTAAAGATGCTGAAAATCCAAGTCACATGAACTTAGATATTATGCCATCTTGCCAAATTTTATCGAAGGCTTTGGCTACATACAGAAAAAAATATGCCATTGGAATTTTATTGGTCCAAGCCAGAATGAATCAGCTCAATGAATCTCAGTTAACTCATGTTACTTTTGAGCACTTCAAGAAAAGACAACACTGCTGGCTGATAATAATATTATTAGCAGTGTTGTATTGATGAATGTGTTGTGAATAGGAAATATTACAAATTCTTATACTTTTCTCGGACTGTTAATGAGGGAGATGAAATGATAATTTTGAGGTAATTTCATATCTAATGGATTGATTCCACTCCTTCAATGTGCTCTGGAAGCCCCACCTGAACAACTTTTTCTTCTCACGCCGTCTATTGTGGATAAAGGTCTCTTGGGACTCGCTTTCAGCGTTTCAAAGTTCCTTAATGTCAGATCCCGGGGGGTTTCACTCTGACATTTTAACTTTGCTCAATTCTGGATGAACCTCAAACTAAAATGCAATTTTTATTTCGCTCATATATGATGAGAGGATAAAAATTTATTGAATTAGGCATCTAGTACTCTGTTGCTCACATTTATCAGTCTTGAAACTAATTTAACATCTAAGGCTTATCAAGATGCAAATGTTCGCTCCATGTTCTTTCCTCTGAAATTTGAAACTGTTGTCCATTTTCCGAAAAAGAATTGCTTTGAAGTGTTGCTTTGTTTGTCACCCAAGAATATTCCAGTCATAAAAAAGGGTAAAAAGGGAATATAATGGTAAATTATTATCCCATCTCAAAGATTTCTACAAATTTCGAACTCATTTTTAATATGAGATGAAAGATCTGCCCAGTTTAACTCCTCTGTGAGACAATTGAACAATTTACCATTATGAATTGAACCATTCAAAATCTTCTCATTAAAATTTTCTATAGACGTATTAGAAATTTCAAAATACAATTAAAGATGCTTTGAATTTAAATGTATTAAGAAAAACATTCTATGTCATTGTTTTATTAATTTTCCAAGCAAATGTAACATGGGGTAACTTACGATTAGGAAGATCGCCTGGAGAAACTAAAA
>BMAW01105989.1:15138-115650 GCA_019974015.1 Nephila pilipes | reverse complement strand
TTCATGTATATATATTCTGAATTGTGGAATGTAATACTCATTTTCGATCTTTATTATCAAAAGGATCTAACCCATCACTTGGTTCCATGAGGCTTGTGCTGATTTACAATGTCTTCTGTGAGGTGTGCTAAATGCAGAAAAAAATTGTGTTTTTAAATCACCATAATAACTGCATTTTTTTTATCCAATGCACAATCACAATTAAGCTACTTTTGGACCCCCGTTAATTTGCAATTGTCGGGGACCGTGGTTACTTAACTACGAGTTACAATATTACTATACACACGCATTTAGCTATAATATATATTCCAACATCGTTATGAATTTTCTGCGTTTCGTTTACACGATTTCGACATTATTTTTAATTATTACGAGACTCATTCAATCACGAAAAAAGCAACTATAACTCTTAAAATTTAACCAATAAAAAGTGATTGAATTTATGTTTAATCTCATTGACCTCGATAACTTGTAAATAATCTCTTACAAAAACAAAATTCAAACAGAACATTTCATTTTCTGAAACATGTTGATCCATATCCAGTCCATACATTCAAATACCAAAATAGACAAATAAAAAAAGTATTAAAACGGTCGACCCTCTGCTACTCCCAAATGTTCAAATGATGCTTCTCAAAGATAATCCTTTTCTTAGCTCCGGATTTTTATCTTTTCTTTTTTGAGATGCGAGCTTATTTTTACCCCAAAAGATCTCTACTCTCCCTTCTTTTACGCTCGGTTTTAGGTGCGTAATCAACATTTGACTGATATCTTTCTCCTGTTTCTAATTTCTTTCATTTGGAGTGTGTTATTGCAGATTGGAACTCCAAGACATACTTATCCCACGATACACAAAATCGAAAGAAAAGAGCAGACATTATTGTCTGAGCCCGGTATTTGTTTTTTATTATTAATAGGACCTAACTCATCACCTGGCTCCATGAGACGAGAAGACATTTGTGTAGATTGGGGGACAATGCCCTTAGTGATATGTGCTTGGTGCTGGATACATGTGCGGTTCTAGCACATTTTTTATCATATACACTCTCATAATTAAACTATTTTTGTATGTGCGCATTTCATTCCATATATGTTAAATGCAATATCATTAGACGTCCCTGTATTTATTTCTCTATCATCATTCTTTCTGTGCTACACTGTATCATATTTTTAACTACTCTGTATCTTTACAGTTCTTGGTGATGGCAGTGATTTTCGTCGAGTGGTGAGATCGAGCCCTGATGCCACAAAACATCCGTCGTGTAGCGGGGCTGATACACGTTAAATCAGTCTAGGTCCCAAGTCCTCCCGTTCGCATGATGTGGAAGTTTGAAGAGGGAGATGCTACTTCAGGTGTCGTCCTTATCACTTGACTGAGGTTCAAAATTAGGAGGTCTGTCGCCAATAGCTCTCGTGTTGCTTCTCAAAGCGACGTTAATAAGCAATCACAATCTCAGACTGTTCTTTGTTCTGATTCTGTCTACGAATTCATTTGCGGGATACTTAACATCACCTTCCGTCATTACAGAAATTACTTATTACGGTACTTTTTCCGCCTCGTTTCTTTTTTCTTTTCCGTATTTACTGACCGATTTACAGAGACACCTTCGGGAAGAAACATATATATATATATATATATATATATATATATATATATATTTAAATTTTGCTCCATGGTTAAATAATTCTCAACTTTGAAATTCAAAACAATGGAAGTCATATTAGAGATATTTCTACGTTCATGTATCAGTTATCAGTTTATGCAAGGAAAATTAGAGCAGATTTTTTTGGTGGATTATTGCTCAAATATTTTATTCACGAATAATTGTGATATTATCATGAAAATGGGATATATTACTCATGATTAAATTGTTCGAGAGAACGAATATTTAATGATAATAATATTTGAATACCATTGATAGCAGTTTATTGAGCATGTAACAAAAATTAATGTTTTTATTGTTAACTAAATCACTATTCATTTAAAAAACGGGATTTTAAAATAATAATTTTATTTACAAACAGGTTACCAATGTGATGATTACAGATGACAAATTATACGAAAGGAAGGTTTCTATATTATTTACATTTTTTTAAGTATATTCCTGTAGCTAAAAATTATTTTGAAACAAAAAAAATTTTTAAGAAAATTTCCATAAATGTATCATTGAAAATTATATTTATAACTATAAAAATGAGAACTTACAATTTGGTAGGCCACCAAGTCCTCCTCCACCACCGCCACTTCCACCTAAACCTGAAAGCATAACAATTAATATTAAATGCTATGTTTAAAAAAACATGCTTGTTTCATTTAAACTTCAATAAAATATTATCTGATCTATTATCATTCAAAATTATTTTCGGTCACTTTTGATTAGATACGCTTACAAATATAATTGATTGATTATTGTTAGCTAATCAATGAAAAAAAAATCCTAAAAGTATATCTCAGACAGTAGAACTTTTTTCACATAATCAACTGTTTATCAATTAAAAACAAAATAATTAACTAACACTTTAAAGAATATTAAATTAAAATTTTAATGTATTAATGTCAGCATTTTTTAAAATAAACATAAAACATAGATATCATTAAAATGGAAAGCTGTGCTATCAGCTGATTTTGCTTGAATTTTATCACGTAGATTAAAAAGATTAGGCAATAGTTTTTTGATTGAACTATTCTCACCTCCAAGTCCTCCTCCCCCTCTTCCACCTGAAAAAAAACAAATTTGTTGTAACATACTTATTCTTAAATTGATAAATACTAAATTATAAATATTAGGAATTACTTAGTTAATTTCAGAAAGCTAGCAATTTTTTTAACTTTCATTTTTAAAACCAACAAACTCTTCATTCTTAGTGATAAACTTACCTTTGAACTTTAAGCAATCGTCAAATAGGTGCCAAGTTAAAATATTTCAATTTGAGCAAGAGTAAAACAAAAGAGTAATTTTTACGATTCAATGTTTTTCTGTAGAATGAAAAACTAGGAGATTTTATATTTCATCGAAAATATTTTCTGTCTTCATATGTCAACTGATTTCATCTATGAAATTTTATCACCTTAAACACTAATCAAGGCTTACTATACCTTACAAAAGATATTACATTTATGCATGAAAAGTGCAGTCATGACGTATCCTTTTCAAAATTATGTTGATAAAACCGTTTTCTTCCTGGTACAATCTTTAACATGCAATAGAATCTTGAGACTACTTCTCTGATGAAATTTATAAATTAAAACAAATGTTTTCTAACAGGTACTTTCTTTATTTTTTTAAAACTTATCCATTGAAGAGTTTTTTTAATATGAGTGTAAACAGAAATCTCAAAACCAACAGGAAATGATCTTAGATTACAAAAAACACCCAATCGCTCTTGCAAAATAATTATCAAGCGTTTCAAGAAGTTAAGTTTAACATTGCAAGCAATACTACTACTAATAATGCTTCTTGTAGTTGGTCGTATATATTTCTTATTGGGTCATTCTATTAGGGTCTGCAGTCGTTTTGAAAATGAAATGAATTATTTTTGTTTAAAGAGTACATAAGTTTACCTCCATAGCTAGAAATAAGTTTACCTCCATACCTAATAAGAAATTCCATACCTAGAAATCTTTTCTAATGCGTTCATCAAGAATATGGATCTTCATCTTCCTTTCAAAATAAAAAATACTTTTCTTCTAATAGTTTCAGTTTTTTATAAAATAAAATAATTAATTTACGAAATTAATAATACATTCATTGAATTTGTAGAAGTTGTATCAACATTTCGTTTCGAAATAGTGTAAAGTAGCAATCCATGGAATTATGACAATCATGCCTCCACTCTTTCTTTTCATTCATCTAAGCGTTTCTGTTGTTCTCGCTCTATGACTTAAACATATGTTTATTCTATTGTAAACTGTAAAGTAAAATTATTTTTCTGCTATTAAAGGAAATATCAAAGTGTAAAAAATAGGCAGCATCCTAATAGAATGAGTTGGGGTGTATTAATTTAAATATAATTTTAAGAGAAACAACTATAAAATAATAAACATTTATAACTATGAAAAAATGGTGATTGTCTTAGAACAGAGGTTAACATTATAGAAATTTAACATTTTTATCAACTTCAGAACTACATTTTATGTTATTAAAACTATTACAAAATTTGTTTTCGTTGTTTTATTTTGTTTTTTTTTCTTTCTTGGATCATTTTATTTATACTTTCTTGGATAAGATTTCAGTGAATTCAGTGATTAGACACTGAAGTCTTATCTTATCTGGATCACGGATTGTAAGAATTCAATATTATTGTAATCCATTATAAGGTTTTTATTTTCATCCAACAGAAGTTTTGAATTCCATTTCTTTTAAATGAAATTACCTTTTCAAGTCAAGAATGATGTACTTTTAATTCAACGAAAAGCATTTAAAATAATAAAGAATTAGGTAGTTTTCGATCAAATCAGTTTTTTCCTTCTGGAAGGTTTTTAAAACATTTGGAAATAAGTAGAAAAAGCCATAAATTGTACATAAAATACTTTTGAAAATGAAAGGAAAGAGCAATTCTTCTTTCAGTTTTATTCCTTAACGAGAACTTTATTACACAAGTAAAAAAGAAGTGAAAGTTATATATTTGAGAGGAATAGCTAAAAATAGTAAAATGAACATTATATTCACAAGTTCAAGATGTTTAGAGGGCAAGAACTTTTATATTATTTACTTAAAATTCGAAATATTTTATCATAAAAGTCGAACACGTTTATTCGCAAAAAAGGGTCATAAAAATATCACGTTTCTGGAAATAAAAGTTCATGTTGCAGCTGACAGTACTTTGATTTTACTACCCGAGTTAGTAAAGTCATTCATAAATTTTGCTGATCGAAAAAGATTTGCTCTTTTCAACCTACCACCTTGTCGTACAAATCCACTTCCACCCGAAAGGATAATGGGGCTCAATAATTTTGTTAAGAAGTGCTATAAATCAAACAATCAATGTTTCTAATGATTGCTTTTGAATCGAACTGGCAATCGTAAAACGCAGACTCCCCCCCCCCAAAAAAAAAAAAATCGTAATTTCAATGATAAAATTATACTCTTTCAGGTTTCTTTTAAAGGATTTTACGATGGCAACAAAAGGAGGTGATTAAAATGCTTGATTATAACAATCCACAACTCTTTCCTGAGTAATATTTTTCAATAAGCAATTTAGCTGTGTGCTGTTACTACGTGTACTGCAGACTGCACCAGGGGGGGGGGGGGTAGCGTAGCTCGCGAATCGCACGTGTCTCTGGAAGGCGAATAGTACGGCTCTTATGCAAATAAAATATGTCTATGAAACATGATAAGTTAAAATTACTCAATGTCCAAAAATAAGTAATTATTTTTCCATTTTTATCTTTTTACAAAACTATTAGTAAACTTAAATCGATCAATGTTTAAAAGTAATTATTTCATTACATTTCTTGTTAATTTTTTTATTGAACAACAAACAACGTCCCTGTGTACCACTAAGTATCACACAGGGCTTACAGAAGTAAGTACAAAACAGTATATTACAGTAAACAAAAACAACAACAAAAAAAAAACATGTGACTAAACAATGTACAAATAAAGATTAAGAAGGATTATAAATATCTTCAATATATTTAATAAAAAGAACAAAATAACTTTTACTAGAAATTAAATTACTAAGATTTGGAGGCCAGTTAATGTTTAATTTTTTCAAAGCTCATTTAAAAACATTTCTCTGTGAGACAAATTTTGAATACTAAGATATAATTTGCTCAATGTCATCATTACCTTCAGCGCTGCAGTTGCAAATTTTATTTGAATTGAAATTGAATCTATTCAGATATTTTTTAAAGTTACGGTGACCTGTAAGAAATTGCATAATTTTAAAGCTAGTGAAAAAGTGACGGCAAGACATTCTTATATTGACGTCTGAAAAAAATCTTTTCGTGATGCTTGCTGTATTTGATTTCATATATATTTCGTTCCATTATTTCAGGACACTTTCCCTCATAATCTTTTTAAAATAGGATTGAGGAATATTAACTTTAAGATCAATTTCCCGCTTCGTGGCAGTCTTTGCCAAAAAGTCATCCTCTCGATGCCACAAATACCAGAATGTCCACGTACAAAAGAAAAACAAGCAGTAATGTTTTGATCCTTGAGGTGTTTGAGATGGTTTTGAATTTCAACAACAATATCATTCGAGAAAGAGATGTTTCTTAATGTTTCCAAGGATGAGAGTGAAAGAAAACAAATCAGATAGCTCGAGGCAACACAATCTTGCTACTTTAGAAACATAAAACAATGTTAATTAAAACACACACACACACTATATATATGTATGTATGTGTATGTGCATGTGTGTGTAGTGCTGTTTCGATAAAAATGATTTTGTAAAGAAAATCTATACAAGTAAAAGTTAGATGTGATTGTGGATGTTTTACGAATGTTTTCCATCTTAGCCGTTATAGTTGCCAAAAATATGATTAATGAATTATTGTGGCAATTCGCACAAGTTCATTTAAATGTAAACCAGCTAAGATTTCCAAAATTTAAGTGTTGATTACAAATTACGACAATATAAAAAAATTACTGAAAATTGTGATTAGTCTCAGTGCATACTTTCAGGTTTTGGGATATTTGGTTCGGCAACCGTTTTCGAAAACTCCATAATAGAGCCCCTTTTTACTTGAAAATGCTGTCTTGAGAAGAAATTTACAAGTGGGATTTTGGGGGAAAATTAAGTGTAAACTCTGGAAATTTTACAATTTATATTTGCCAACACTGAACAAACGGCTCCTTCAAACACTTTTTTCAGAAATGTGGCTTTCAAAGCCAATGTAGCTGGCCACTCTTTGTGTACATCTATGGTGGCCTGCTACACTGGCACACTCCCCAAAGTGATATTATTTTGGGACTTGCTCCCCAAGACAGTTTTTCTAAGACAAAACGAAGGTTCAACTGTTGAGTTTTAGAAACAAATTGAGGGAAAAAATATTCTGGAACATGCGCTGAGACTAATCTCAGTTATCGTTCTTTGTAATGTTATGAATGTTTGTATTCATCACTTAAATTTTGTCATGTTTTAACTGATATGTATTTAACTGAACTTGTGGAAATTGCCTTAACAATTCACTAATCAAATATGGGCTAAGATGGACTACATTCGTAAAAACATTTATAAATAAGTCTAACTTTTGAAGATTTTCTTTACAAAATTATTTATAAAGAAACAATACATTTTTATGTTTTTGAATAACAATTTTAATTTTTATAGCTAAAGGGAAATGAAATAAAATAATTACTTTTGGTCATTGATTAATGTAAATTTAATAATAGCTCTTAAAAAGAACAAGCATTTATTTTTGGACGTTGAGTAGTTTTAGTATACAGTATTTTATATAACATAAATTTTATTTGCATAAGAGCCGCACCACATTCGTCTGCGAGAGCCGCGCTATTGCTACCCCTGTTATGCACTCTTACGTAATAGATAATATAAATATTATTTTTAAGAAATTAGTTTTAAAGCTGAAATATTTGAAGTTATACTGAAGATTTTCTTTGTTCAGAAGACTAGTTTAAGAAATCGAAGCAGTTCTCTGATGAGCCCCTTGGGTGAGAAAAAAAAAACTTCATGTATAGTAATAAAAATATAAATTCCAGAAATTTGAGTTTTTATTAAATCTCTACCCAATATTCCTTATCAAAAATAAAAGAAAATAAGGAGCATTAATGCTGTGTCGTAAATGAGGCAGACAGTAAATACTAAGACATGCAATAATTTGCTTGCGGATATTCGAGTTTACGAAAATAATTTGTTCATGAATCATATTCGTTAGCCTATTTCATTAGCCGAAACGATTTCTCATAGGTTTCTAATTTTTGTCTCACGAAAATTGTTCAAGACTACTTTGAAAAAAATTTACATTTCCCTTCTATAAAATTATCTTACCGTATACATTTGTATAATGAAAAAATTAATACCATAGAAGTATTTAATTACTTTAAATGAAAAACATATAATTACTCTAAGCATCGCATTTATTCAGCAACGAAAACAACAGCAACAAAAAAAAAAATTCGATTTTCGACGAAAAAATCAGGGAACGTGTTCCTATCTTCTGGAAGTTTAATGTTATGTAAACATTTTGCATGAAATGAAAAGAATAATTGAAGAAGTAAAAGAAATTCACACACTTAAAATATCAATAACGTTCCGCTCCCAAACGTGCCAAGAAGGAAGCCGAATTAAAAATAAATATTTTGAAGAGTTCGTGACGAAAATGATGTTCTAACAATTTGACTCTATTTTGGGACATTTCTCAGTTATTTCTGAACATATATGAATTAAAGCAATACTTGAATTGCACGATAACAACCTCATTTTTTATTATGAGTTTTAATTTAATACAATAAGAAATTGCGGAGAACTTATGAAGCGTATATAGAGAATGTAATGATGCGTATCGATCGAGCTTTAATACTTATTTGTATAACGAGCCTTTTAATTTTAATATTAACTAAATATGTCTCTCTTTTAGGCTCTCGTATGCCAGACATTTTGAATTCTGGTACGTAATGAAATTTCTCATGAAATTTCTCCTCTTCTTTTAAAATCTAGAGAATAGAATTTATTTGAAAGCAATAAATTGCATCTGAAAGATCAAAAAATACTGAAGAGTTTTGCAAAATTACATTTTTCCTCAAATTTTAAAAAAGACTTTTAAAAGATGTCGATCGGAAATCCCATAAAAAGGGATACTTAAAAAAAGTATAAATTTTGTAGATGTAATATTTACGAAATGTAATATTTACGAATTCAAAATGGCTGGCAGATGGAAGCTTTAAGGTTAGTTCGTTATTATCGCGTTTCACCTTTGTCATATAATCAATTGAGGTAAACCAGTTAAACCAAAATTAACATTCCACAAATATTGGTTCAAAGTTTGTATCCGATTAAATAAAATTAGTGAAAATATAAATATTAACCTCCAGGGCCTCCACTACCACCGCCACCTCTTATACCTCCTCTTCCACCTCCACTACCTCCTCTTCCACCTCCACCTCCACCACCTCCTCTTCCATTACCATCTGCTCCACTTCCACCTCCTAAAACAGAAACATGCTGTTGTTAAAACCATTTAAGCCTATTTGGAATGGATAATTCCTCTCATGAAAAGAAAAGTTCTTTATTTAATTTGCTACAAGGTAAAGAAATTATAAAGAGCATTTTATTTTAGCGCATCACAAAAATAAAGTTTAGACATTTTTGTTTATTGAAATTTATTTCACATCACACATTTTGAGTTCTTCAAAAGCTATTAAGACACAAATTCGAAAATAAAGATTCCAAGTTCGATTCGATAAAAATAATCTCATTTACGGGTCGTTTGTTAATACTGCTTTAATTTACACCATCGAATGAATTTTGATTTGAATAAGTTACAGGAAGGATATTCCACTAAATCAGGGATATTCAACTAGCAACCCGCATGTGCCCTAGACCAAGCATGAGAGCAGGCCAATAAGGGAGTGTGGAGCGAAGGAAATATCAATACCCTCTGCAAGCAAATATAACTCCATAAAATTATATCAGAGTCCTTGTACAAAACTACATCTTTTGAGTTAAATCCCCCCCCCTTGATACGGGAATTTGATAATTAATTTCAGTTTTTCGAAAAAAATAAACAATTTATTTATTTATTGCTAATCAGAATAATCTTTCAAATTTTCAAATGGAATGTATTGAATTATAATCTGATATGAAAGTGAAGTTCTTCATGAAGTACTTTTATAAATCATACCTTCCTCCAAAAATGTCCTTTGCTATGTAATCATTAGTTATTCATTTCATTGTTATTCAGAAGCAGGTGCGTTTGTGAGCAACTATTTCTAAGAGTGAAGACCCTTAAGAATAAATCAAGACCAGAATAATGGATAAACACTTTGAGAACTATAACCTCTTCAATCGCACCGGATATTGATACACTAGTTTCTAGAATTCAATACTAAATATCACATTAATTTTATGATTTTTAGCTATCTTCATTCGTATAAAATTTATAATAAAATACCATAAATGCAGTGTAGCATGCGATGCATAAAACAATGATAATCTAATTTTATGTTGGAACCTTCAAAATACAAAAATCATTTATTACTGATTTTAAATTAATTAAGTATATTAACTAAATATTTTGCGTTATTATTATTTTTGTTTTGTTTTGCTCATGAGCTATTGCTAGTGTGATAGAGTCAGATTTATTTTGTGTGATCCTAAGCAAATCCTCTTCTCCCATCACTCACCACGGAATCAAAAAGTTTGGATATCATTGCATTAGGTTTTATGCTGTAAAATATAATAATCTTGCTAATTGATAATCATTTGTTAATCTTTTAAGTAAATTATTAATAAAATGGTTATGTCTTGGAATTATTTGAACTTAAAATATCTTAGATAGTAATTATAAGCATAAATAACTTTTTTTTTTAAAAAAAATGTTTTTATAACAGGCAATTAAATCCCTATAAGTGTATTATAAACTTGAGTATTGATTATAGTTTAACTGAATAAAAAGAAGTAAATTTTTTCAATCAAACCTCTATTAAAAAAAATTATACTTCTATTTAATCAAAATTCTATTTAAATTTTTTTAATCAAACTTCTAAAGAGGGACTTAAAGGTATGTAAATAATTTTCCAAATGTAAAATAACATGCAATTTATTAACGTTTGACTAAGATACCAATGTAATTACAGAAAAATTAAGTACCCCACAGCTACTTACACACACACACACACACACACACACACATATACATATATATAATCAATTATGTGTCATTTTATAACCGCTTTTATTATGTTAACTGTATACTGTCTGCCCCAAGCAGCAGAGGCGTCCTCTAGCTACCAGGCGGAACAAGGAGAAACGTCTCAGCAATGACCAGAGAGGCTTAGAGTGAACGCGTGACACTTCCTCTGTTTATTTGTGGTTACATATATTTTGGAATTATATGTGCCATTCTTGTACGTGTGTAACTTATCTCAAGTAAAGAAATACTTCAAAACTAACGAACATCAGTTATTGAACTGACATTAAACCTTCGCCATAACTAGCATTAAGCGGAAGCTGAAAGGCCTCCTACATTGACACCCAACGGTTTCTACATCGGAGTGCAACAGCTCCTATAATTTTACGTTATAAACATTTTTTAATACCTTTAAGTTCCTCTTTAAGTAAAAACTTGATTTAAAACTGTTTTTTTTTACTTATATTTATTTAATTCTTTTTAGTCTGAAAATTTAAGAGTAAAAAGCAATTGCAGGAGCTATACGACTGAATTAACTGACTAACATTTCGACTGAATTGGATGTTGTTAAGTGCAAAGTCCGGATCCCTATGTCTCCTTCCAAGTTCGTTATTGAGCTTACTAAAGAATTGTATTATCATTGGAGTGTATGCAAAATTTCAGCTCGATCGGTTGACAGAAAGTGGGTTAACACTCGAGTAAAAATATTTAATGGGAAATACTCACATACAGTAAGTGAAATAAAAGCTCTTAAAAAGAAACAAGCACTTATCTTCCAGAGGAATAGAAAAGTGAACGCTTATCCTTTACATTTTACGACTGTACTTGTGCAACGTTTCTAAACAGAATGCCGAAAGCAGTAATCCTAAGCCATTTTTTAGTTACATCACATTTTGTGAGTGCATTAAATTTTCAGTCATGATCAAGGAGTAAAGGAAATGAGACCAAGTGGTATTTCCTAGAAAAAATTTCAGAACTACAGCACTGGAATATACGATGAAAAAAAAATTGTTGAAACTAACGTTTCTCGCTGCTCGTTTTGCAAAATAATGTTTATTCTTCCATTTCCTTTAATTTGGTCCATTTCATGATCAATTTAAGACGATATCCTATAATGACTGGTTAAGAGAGTGCGAGGAATGAGCCACAAAAAAAAATTTGGTTGAAATGAGAGAGCACTTACCTCCACTACCACCAGGGCCATGATCTGAAAATGAAGGTAATTAGTGCAATGAATATAGTTTAGGGAATTGCTTAAAATAAAATAGTAATTTCAGGAATGCTTAATTATTGTTTTTAAAATACTTAATATAATGTTTCCTTTTGTATTTTAAAAAATCATCGTAATTATTTTTGTTTTGAAGTTCAAAGGAAAATCACCTTTTCATGCTATACTTACAAAAGTCAGTTTAGTGTAATTCTTGCAATTGATTGTTTTTAGAACAAAGCCTTTTTAAGTCCTTAATTTGTTCCTTTTTCTCGATAAAAGTTTGTAAATTGTTGTTTTTTTCACTTAGGAACTCAAGGGTAAGGATGGTATATCTTTGGAAGAAGAAGAATAACTCATAAAAATATTTTCGGTGGAAACATATTTTTTCAAATCGTGAATATATTTTTTGTACATAAACTTTTTAAAGACAAACTTAAAATTTTTTAAATTCTATTTAGATGAATATTTTTAAATGAATATTAATTGTTATCATTCTTCCATAAATAAAAAGACTTAAAAGAATTAACTCACGAAATAATTAATTTTGTCATAAATTTGTTTTTAAAATTTGCTCAAAACATATTTCTGTGAAGCAAACGTAAAAATACGATTGTTCGCCTCAAAAGTAAATATATTTTAAGAAGTTGCAAAAGTTTTTTTCTTCTGCGAAATGAATCCTCTTGGAAATCAGGTACCAAATCTCGGATAAAATTGATTCGTTAAATGATCTGATTATGAATAATTATCAAAGGAGGATAGTAAAAATTGAAAATCTCTAACAATAAATTGAAACTCTTGCGACAGTTTTATTTGTATATACTTAATTAAATGTAACACACACACATACGTAGTTCTTATTTTCCTATTTCTCCTTTCTTACATTTATGAAATTTTTAAATGTGAAATGTCTAACATCGAAACGTGAATGTATAATAAACAAATTATCAATAATTACTTGAGTCCGAAATAAGTAATGAATATCACCATTAAAATGATTTGATATTTCTTTACCGAATTGTAAAATATTATTAGAGAAATATTACTTACCTCCTGTTCTATAGTCTGTAAACGCAAAAGAATATTTAAATATTTAAAATTCCCCAAAAAATTTAAGCTATTATAGGCATATTATGCAAGAATCTCATTGTTTTCCAATACAGAAATTTGCACAATACGTAAAAAGGAATTTAAGGCAAAAATACCATTACTTACGATGAACATGTACTCCTCTTCCTCCTCCACCGCTGTTTCCATCTCCTCCACCAATGTTTCCACCTCCTCCTCCACCGCTTCCGCCTCCTCTTCCACCAGTTTCTCCTCCTTAAAAAATTGCATTCGATGTACAAGTATATTTGCTCTCAATGCTAATGAAATCCTTTGACACTTTTAGAAGTATGTCGAGGAATATACAGAGTACGGTAAAAAAAAGTTACCCGTTATCAAAATCCAATAAAATCCAAAGATACAGAAAAAACCCATTTTTTTCCAGAAAAATACATAAAATGTCATTGTGATTCAAGATGTTTTGAAAATCACATCTCTTTATTAGCAGCCACTATATAATGACGAAGTTGTTGCGAAATCTTTTTATAGTTCTCTGTAGCCTTTTGAATCCTGCCTTGGCATTGATTTCTTTTAAAATTGCTGGCCAATGTTAACACACTCATGATTTATGATAGCATAACAGAAGAAAATCGCACTGGCTTTTCAAAAATAAATTTCACTCATCATGCGGCATCAACATCGTCAACTTGAAATTCATTATTCCGATTTCACTTCTGCTTTAGATTAGTCTAGCTCCTTTTCTTTTCATTTTTGTTACGAAAAAAGGCTTTTGAATAGCTGCAATTTTTGTTTTATATTTGAGTTGATTATCTATCAATACTCTCGGTTTGCTGCTTTGTGATTTCTAACCAAAAGCGATGTTGGAAAAAAGTCGAAGGGGGGGGGGGGCAGCTTATGGAATTCCTTCTCTGCAAATAGAGAACACCTCCTTACCGTTACTATTGAATTTAAAAATCAGAAGAAAGCTTTTGAGAAAACTGAAAGAAAACTATTGAGTAGAAAACTAAATTGAAAAGAAAACTATTGAGGATGATCGTGCTATCCAAAGTTCGAAGATGACTATTCAGTTAAGAAATGTTAAATCACTGTACCGCGACGCCCTAACGAGTTAAACTGGTTTACCCTGACAGACAACCTCTCTTTTTAATCACCAATATAGAACTAAACAGGCAGAAGCGTGAGTGGGAGAGGACAGGAGAAAATAGAATGTACTGATTAGTCTAACGTTTCTGGTGCTGATTGAATATAGCAAGTCTAATGCATCTAAGTGACCATGTCCACTACCTGTCCCTACTAGAGACAGAGCAATTCTTCCATCAAATTAAGATAACTTTTCTACCGTACCCTGTATTTTCCCTTTCAGGAGTATTAATTTATGTATCCAGAAAAATTAACGTGAAGAGGAATTTATTTAGTAAATATGCATTATATGAAATCAAAAGATCACTTACCTCCAGATCCTAATAAAAGGGAGAGGGGGGATTAGATTCCAATTTCTTTTTAAAAAATATAACTGCTTAAGCATACAAGTCATATTATTAAGACATGCATAACAAGTTACATAAGAGAAATTATAACAGAGGCAATCAACAGGCAAAAAGCGTTCATTTATATAATATGTGTTTTTAAAGCTTAAACAAACAATTTCAGAGATAGTTTGAGTAATCAGAACAAATTCTTATTTTTGTTTTGCTTTAGGTTCATTATTTTTCTCTGTTAACGCAAGGATACTTCTAAAATATTATATCACGTATTACTTTGCATCCAAATGTAAAATTGTTTGATTACATTTCTATTTATTTTCAAATTACTATGCAGAAAAAATACTATTTGTGTAATTATTTTGCATTATTTTACTGAACATGAACACACAGCTAGACTTAATTTCCAGAAATCGATTCCTAGTAAAATCTAGAGGGAAAACATTGGCATTTTTTCACCTTTTCGGCAATTACATGCGTAATATTTCAGGTTTTACGTATTACTGCATGATATCTCAAATGCTCTTACATATTAGACAATCATCAGTTTTCACTATACTGAAAGAAATAGTTCTTGGACAGTAATGAAATCTGATGGACAATAATATCAGAATTCGACTGAGCAAGGAAAAATATGACACAGGATAGTATATGATAGTTATATACCTATTTACTGTGATGTATGAGACGGGGCGTTGCGTGTGAGAAAATGCCTTGGAAAAAGAAAATAGATTATCAAGCACCTAACACTGCATTATTTACAAGTATTAAATGTATCAAAGTCTTCAAACTTCAAGTTATTCTAGAAATGGAAAAAGTTAGTATTCAAAAATGAAATTTTTTTTTATTCTTATGTATTCTTCTATGATGATACGTTAATTGCTTAAAAATTCAAAACATGAAACTAGAGAAATTCAATAATTGAATGGAATGAGGTGTAATACGAGCTTAAATTGTAATTTTCTTTAATGAATGAGGTAGTCTTAATGTTTTCAAGGGTGGTTTTATTCGGTTGTTTTATTATTTTTTCAAGAAAATCAACGTTCCATTCCCAAAGTTGTTTATGTAGATATACAACGAGCTGAAGTGAACTGTATTTTCTGCATTATTAGCACACGACCTCCTAACTAAGTTAAGCCGTCGAACATCATGCTTTTGGGTTAAACATTGACTTAGAGTTTTTCTGAAGCATGAGTCCGAGAGGCATCTAAGTACGCATAAATGAGAGCACTATAGGATTATATATTATGACACAATGCAATGAAAACAATTGTTCTTAAAGAGTTTGAATAAGAGTGAAAAATTCCGGAATATATTTATGTGCCTGAGGAATCGAAATAATTCATCTAAATGCGATTAATTGTTGTAATTTTTAACTTGATTTGGGTGAGTCTACCTTCCAATAAACTCTAGAACAATAGAAATGTGTATGGTCCAAAGTAGAATCAATCCTCATATTTGTAAGCCTATGCGATGTTTTCCAAAACCTTTTAGTTCAGTTTGAGGTAGAAATTAAATTCAATACTTGAGATTCAACTTTGAGCTTTTCTTATAAAAAAAAATCTTTTATCTAATCGGTTTTAAATATTGTATGAAGTATGTACTTCAAATTGAGCCAAAAGTTTTAACATTTTAAAATATTGAGTGATACTGGGGTTTTTTTTGGAGAAAAAACAGCAAGGAGGCTTGATGAAGCTTGCCAACTGAACAGTAACAATCAAAAAGCAGCATCTTTGTAATTTTAATCCTGTCCCGAATTTGTTGTAAGTATTTTAATTCCTCAGAATACTGTAAATTTTAATTAGGCAGATTTATGTAAAGTGTTGTACATTTATATGTTAACTTACTACGTACTAAAGTACTAGTACATTTAAAATGTATCAGTGTTACTGCTTCCTGTTACATTTTAACAATCACTTTTATTTCTTTAATATACATTACATATTTAACTCCACGATATTCATTGGATGGAAATCAAAATGAAACAGAAATGCAATTTCACACTTTTCTTACAGCTGCAGAAGATTTAACAGCTGAAATTTCGAAGTGATAAATACCATTTCGTAAAAATAGGCTGCACTTATACAATTAGTTGATTTCTATTGTTAAAATCATCTGACAAAAAACTATAATAAGAACAATTCATAAACTGTTTCTTACCTCCTACTCTATAGTCTGTAAATAAAATAGAATCCAATTAATATTTATCGCATGGTACGAAAATCCATATACAATGTTCAAAGTATTATGCAGAACAACTTATTAAATATGTCAGTAAGAGGAGTATTTTTCATAACGGAAATTCAGTTTACGTAACTAGGTAAATAAACTTAGCAAAAAACATCGATGTAACAAGCTTCTCTTTTTGGGGTTCTAAATTTTTTTTTTTTGCATTCTCGCTCTCTTGAATAGTGAGGTTTGTTCTTACTTTCAATTACTCCAAATTTTATTGGCTCAATTTTATTTAGTTTTATCGGTTATATACTTTTTTCAACTATTTCAAAGTTGCTTATGCAAACATAAAAAGAGTTGAAGTAATTCGCATTTTCTGTCTCAGTACATGATAGTGTTCTTGGACGAAATTGAGATAGACATTTAAGATTTTATAAACATTTGTTTTCTAAAGAGGACTGGCTCCAAACCCTCATGCGGTTGTCACAAGTATTTAATTTCGAATGCAACAGCTTGACAGTAAAGATAATTTCCAGCCAAGTGGATTTTTTTTTACGTTTTATATGTATAATCTTGTCAATTTCTTATAAAGTTTAACGAGTATATTTATTTGAATTTTTGACTTAGAGTTCAAGTCTTCCTTGCAGTCCAACATGAGAGAAAATTCTATCTGCAGCAAAAAAATTATTTCTCCTTTTATTCGAGATTATAACCTAAATTTTACATATTTTTCTCTTCAAGCAAACTTCCACTTCTTAAAATATTTATATTGACACATTTAAGAATGAAGTCAATAAAATTCTATTTGAACCATTTATTAACTATCAAATGTATACCACATGCAATATTTCATGTTAATTAATAAATACAAAAAGAGAATAAAAGTACTTACGATGTACATGAGTGCCTCCACCACCTCCTCCTCCTCCTTCTCCATTGTGAATCCCTTCAAGAAAATTTTTTTTTTGTTAACAGAAAGACTCTTCTACTAGAATTGTAAATTATTTTTTCCACTCTTTTTTTCCCACTTGAATTGTGAGCTTAGCTCTTAATTTTTGTTACTATACGCTTATAATTATAATTTTATCCAGTTTTATAGATTGTATACTTCCTTCAACTACTAAGAAGTTGTTCATGCAAGCGTACAAAATGGTGAAGTAAATAGTATTATCTGTCTAAGTATATGATACATGTCTCAGTACATGATGACGTTCTTGGAAAAAATTGAGATAAACATTTACAGAGAATTTCAATGATACTTGTTTTCTAAAGAGGACTGTCATCAACCTTTCTTGCTGCTATCACAAAGATTTAATTTTGAATGCAACAGCTTTAGATTAAAGATTACTTTGACCTTAATGAATTTATTTTTACGTTAATTGTATAATCTGATATACTGGATGATTTTTTTTGTTGTTTTAAAGATTTAAAGCTTATAGTTCACGTCTTTCTAGTGGTCCATCTTGTGAAAATTGTTTTTTTCGGGTGAGAAGGATCCTTTACCCATTCGTTTTACGTTATAACCTAAAATTCCTGTACCTTTTTTCCTTTTAGCAATCTTACCCTTTTTTAGATCTTTTTATAGACGCATTTGAATCTGCACGCAAGGTTAATAGGATTCCATTAAAAAGGTCCAGGTACCAACAAATGTACGTAATATTCCATTTTTTAAGTTAATAAGTAAAATACGAGAATAAAAGTACTTACGATGCACATGAGGGCCTCCACCACCTTCTCCTCCTCCTCCATTTTGAACTCCTTCAAGATAAAAAAAATTATGGTTGAGAGAAAGATTCTTCCGCTGGATTTCTGAATTATTTTTTCCGCACTTTTTCTTTCGCATGAAATGTGCGGTTAACTTTCTTATTATCTCAACGTACTTTTATGATTATAATTTTATCTAGTTTTATATAGATTCTGTTCTTCTTTCAACTCTCAAATATTTATGCAAACTGACAAACCTCTGAAGTAAATTGCATTTCCTGTCTTAGCACATGAAAGCGTTCTCGGAAGAAGTAAATTGATGATTTGAATGTTTCATCTTTTCAAAAGAGGACCGTGTCAATAAAATTTCATTTAATCCATCGAGGAACCACCAAATGTATGTTATACGCAATATTTTGTATAGCAACAAATAAATATAATAAACTGAGGAATGCTGTTAGTTAACAATCTAAATATAAACAAAAGGAGATCAAAAATACTTACGATGCACATGAGCACCACCATCTCCTCCTCCATTTCCGTCGCCTTCAAGAAAGAAACAGAATTTTTTTTAAAAAAAGAACACTTTCATTACTGTAAAATGGACACTCTTTCACGTATTTCCTTTGAACAAATACTTTTGGCTTTCATATGACGTTAATTGATTTGTGAATCTATTTTTGTAAGTAAATCGTGATTAATGTAAATTAAATTGAAATATTGATGTGTAGTGGATAAATTAATGAGGTAGCTAATATAAAAATATGGTGAATTTAATAATAAGTGTTAATGGTAAAGCGATAGAGAAGTTTTCAAAGATGAAGTTAGAATAATGTCCAAGCTGTATCTCTTGTACAGAGACACAATTGAGATTGAGGTTGTTGAGAAGAGAGGGTATGAATAGGCACAGTGAAACGGACCAACAGCAAGAATATTATTACTGTCTCGGACCCGGTTAGTAACTGAAAGATAAGTAAATATTTATAATATTAATCTCTAGGTTCGGACGCGATTAGGGATCATTTCCACAGAGTGGTAATACGCATTCAGTTATTAACTCGCGAGTCTACTTAACTCCCAGTTTTACCATGGCTCTTTTTTTATAAGATTTCGATGAATCTTTTTTCATATGAGGTCAGGAATTTCTCTCTGTTGAGTATAGATATACTCAGGACGGAAATTGGATACACGAGAAGGAAATAATCAAATGGTGCTTGATAAAAAAAAGCGAGAGTAGGAATCTTTTAAAATATCAGATCCTGCAAGTCTGATCGTAAAGTGCAGAAGGAGACGTTCATCACAAAAGAGAGAAGATAAAAATCCGACTAAGCGCAAATGAACAAAAGTTGTCTTAGATAATTTGGGGTAAGAGAGGGTCGACAATTTTTTTTTATCTAATATTAATATTTTTTGGATTTGAATATATGGATCGGTTATGAATTATCATGTCTAGAATAATGAAAGGTTGTTTGTTTGTTGTTGCATTGTTTTGCGTAAGAACTTGTTTTCGAGATCTCACTGTCAGGGAGATTAGTTGTACACTCTATCATTTTTATTGATCGAGTTTTAACAACTCTAAAGATTTCTTCTCTTTTTCTTTTCTTGCATTTTACCTAATAATTAATGTCGGAAAAGTGTAAAGCGTAAAGCAAAAAATTCAATGTTGGAATTTATATTATCACCCTCTAATTTTTTATTATCCTTTGTTTCGTGGCTTAGTAACAATGGATCCCAACTCCCGCTAGTAGACGGCGTACGACTAAATAGTGTTTGGATCATTCTAATAAAAAGTAGTTTGTTTATTTGAACTTCCTCTTGCTTGTGTGAAATGAAGTATAATTTCACGATGACTCACGATGTTCAATTCACGATGATGATTTGAGACTCACGATGACTCAATGAAGTGAAGCGTACATATCAAGGTGTTACATCTGCAAAAATTTTAACAACATTCCCCCTCAAAAGTATAATCCTCCCCTTCTTTCAAATTGTTTCCATTTATTCCTGAAAATATGCATTCTCTCCTTATTTTCTGTTTACATACATAGAAAGTTTTATTTCCATTTGAGGATTACATTTTACTACCCATATTGATTTCGAATCTTGTTTTAAATTCCAAAAATATTTCTTCTACGTCAGGAGATTTGCTGGTAGTTGTTTTCAAAAATAAATTAGCCATTAATACGAGTGCATCAGTTGTAAATTCCTCCCTCCTAAATGTAACAGATTTCTCAATTTGGATTTGAATGAGGAGACCTTACTGTAATTTAATTATACATACTACACTAGATATACAGTAGATATTAAGTATTCTTTGGGTGACTAGATCCATCTCCGTATATTTTCAATTTTCTACCCTACGAGCATGTGAGTGGTATCAGTGATTATAAATTTAACTCCTTTTTCTATTATTGGTAATTTGGAAAAAATTTCTGACAAAACACAGTACATGGGAAAATTATAGAGAATTTTTTCAAGTCATGAATATATAAAAATATTCGTAATGAGTAAGATATTTTATTTGATTCCTGTATATGGCCGCGGCAGCCTAATAATCATGGATGGAATATTATTCGCGAGCGAATTCACCGCTGGAGAGTGGAAAGTTAGGGTCCATATGCCACTCAAGACACGTCGTGTAGCGGGGATAAGGCACGTTAAATCTGTTGAGGCTCCAAATACTCCCTTTGGCGTCATGTTGAAGTTTGAAGGGGAGGGTGTATGACATCAGGTGCCATTCTCGTCTCTTGACCGAGGTTTTAAAGTACGAGGTCCCTCACCAAAAGCTTTCATGATGTTTCTAAGTCAATCAATCGACTGATTCTTTCTAACTATGACAAAAGTACAGGAAAATAAATTGTATTCTGAATACAAATAGTAGGAATAAATTCAAGATTCTCTAGTGACAAATTATGAGTAATACTTATGCATGAATAACTTTTTAGAATGAAAATAATTACAATACCTGTTTGTCGACTTACTTTAAAAAATAAATGCAAAAACAACATAAAAGATCAAGACTTTGGTCTCAATTATGATCTAATTTTTGTACAAAATAATCCTGCCGAAGAAAAAAAACCTTTCAGTTTCCAGACTTGTCGGTTCAAATTTTTTTTTAAAGAATCGGAATGTATTTAATCACATTTAAATACATATTTTCTTCTTATATTTTGCTGTTAAAGGTACTCGAATTCTTGTTTTAACATTTTTATGGATGCTTTTTTTTTAAATTTTTAGGGAGTACTAGAAGTGGATTATTGTACCGTAATTCTGTGTTTTTGTTCTGATCACTAAAAAAAGTTAAGTTTCTCTTAAAACATTCTTGCAGATATCGAAGGAATAGTGCATAATTATAATGCACTATTCCTTCGATATCTGCAAGAATTATGCTCTTAATTCGGTAAATTATGCACTTATTTATAAAGTGCATAATTTACCGAATTACCTGTAAAAAGAAAATAGAATTACGAGTGAAAATTCACAATTTGACGATAAACCTGAACAAAGGTTCACAAGTATTAAAACTTAGTTGTTTTGAAGCGAACTCGATGTTTCCCACGATAGTAGCTGATATTCTATTATTATCGGTTTTAAAATATTTTTTACAGCTGAAATGGCCGGAACTTCTCGATAAAAAGTAATGACAAGTTTCGCCAACTTTCAAAGGAAGACGTGACTTTAGGTGAAAAATGTTTTTATTTAGTGGATAATTTACACATAATCCAGTTATTTTGCACAGGGCCACGAAATTCAAAACTGAGGTGGATGATTATTCACATACAATGTAGACCATGGATTTTAAGGGGTACCGAACCACTAATATCTTTCTAAAAGAGGATAATATTAATCGATCTATTATTTCAGTCTCTGTTTTTCAGGGAAAACATTGAAATAGCATATGATTGAAATTTGAATTGCAAAAAGTCGAAAAAATTAAAGGTGCTGTTCAAAGTAACTTCAGTGACAAAGAAAGATGCGTCGCACTCTTTTCAAAACTCCGGTTTGACTCTAATCTTACTCTCAGCAACCACAGCTCAGGTAAAAGATGAGTATCTACCAGAACATCGTAATGAGTTTTTATTCAAACAATGTCATATCTCCGCAGAGATTTCAGCAGCTTCCTCCTTATTATATGAACGGTTAATTGTATGATAAATATTATTCAATTGCAATGCAATTATCTCTCTCAGGATGAAAGAGGTTTAGGATATGATTAACAGACAAATGTTCTTATTTAATCTGATCAGACATCCACACAAAAATAATTTCTGCAAAAGTGAACTGTGCTGCTTATCCTAGAGTGGTGAAGGGGGATTTAACAAACTGTTACAATTAAATTAAGTATTTTAATACTTTCAAAATATTTCTTGATTTCGAAAATATTTCTGAATTTTGAGCTTAAGGTTTCTACAATATGAGGAATTCGAATATGTAAAAATTTTGGTATGTTACATTTCATCTTTTTTTTTCGTATTTTCATTCACTATTTAATATTTTTTCTTAATATTGATAAATTTTGCAATTTTTCTGGATTTTAGAATCGGAAAAAATTATTTATCGCTTGATCTTTGTTGTATTAAAATTTTTTATATTGTCAAACATTTGAGATGTTAATTTAACATAAGAGATCCATGACGCAGAAACTTCAGAGCAGAATTTTACGAAATTTGAAAATTGAAATCTATTTTAAGATAGGAAATGCAAAAAGAATCGGTTACCATAAGTTAAAAAATTCTTTTTTAGATGTTGACAAAATTAGTTTAGTTTACTAATCCTTTAACACCATATTTTATTTCTCTTTTAGCAATAACTTTGATACTAATGTTGAAAAGAATTGCGGAAGTTACTATGGAAAATTCATTTTTTTGACAACTTATGACTGTTTAGTTACAATTGTTTTATGACTGTTTAGTGTACAGTAAACTCCTGCTGTATTTCTGGATGTTATTTTTGTATAGCATATCCTTTAATTTTTGACTTTTCTCAAAAAATCAGAAATATTTGTAAGATACAATATTGTTTTTATTTTGATACATATTTCAATTTTTGATTGTTTTTTTTTTTGTTAATTTTAAATTTATTTTAAATTCTTTCAGAAGTTTTTCTATAGTTTTCTTACCTAACAGGATTTTATTTTACCTCTTTGATTATTTTAATCTCAGTTGATGACTTTTGATTGTGTTAATAAATAGCTCAAACAGTTTTCTATATGTATGTATATAAATAATAGAATATAACTATTTATTTGATATTCTTCTGAAAAAAGTTATGTAAAATTTATTTTTCCAATAAAAAAATTTCGACAGTCACATTTTGTGTGTGATTTTATGCATTTCTGACTGCATTGAAATTTCTTTTTCTTGATCATTTTATGCAAGCAATTTTGATTTTCATTCCTTATTTGATGTAAGAAAAAATATTTTTTTCAACCCAATTTAATTTAGAGTAAGCCTTTCAATATCAAAATTGATAAGTTTTTTTTTATATAATTCCTTATTTAACTCAGAAGAATGTGTTATAAAAATCTTATTATGAAACTATAACAATTCGATCAAATCAAATAAAACAATTTTCTACGACTATCTTAAGTTTAAAAATGAAATATAGTTCTTTTAAAGCATATTATTTCTTTATGGTAAGAAATCTAAAATTTATTTAATGTCATTAAATTTATT
This sequence comes from Nephila pilipes, assembly GCA_019974015.1. Taxonomy (NCBI): domain Eukaryota; kingdom Metazoa; phylum Arthropoda; class Arachnida; order Araneae; family Nephilidae; genus Nephila; species Nephila pilipes. Next base: position 91,524 of record BMAW01105989.1, on the reverse strand, counting down.
CTACATTCCTTCGTATATGAAATTGCAGCATATGAAATACAATGGGAGTATAGACATTTTTACTTACCGTGTACTTTGTAATCTATGTTGTAAGGAATTCAAAAATATTTAATTTAACTGTAAAATCACTAACAATGTTAGTTTCTTTCCAACAACTTAAAACTAAATTATAATAAATAAAAATTTTAAACACGTTGCTAAGAATGAAAATAAAAAAATTAGAACAATTCCAACAAATAATCTAAGTGAAACCAAGTAAAGAATAAATGTAACCATCAAAAGAGTTTATTATTTGAATAAAAATTATTAAATTATATATTTCTATAATAAAATTAATGCGAATTATAAAATGCTGAAGTTGACAATAATATTCTTTTCAGATATTAAACTATCTGAACAAATGATAAATTATTAATTGGAATACATTATAAGTTAAATGTAATTATTGCTGCTGTAAAATGAAAATAGATTAAATCTTTATATATTCGTAACGTTAATACTTCAGTGAGGCGACTGTAGTTTAAACTCAAACTATTGTGAATCGATTGGAAGAAATCAATATAGATTAAAAAAATGAAGCCGCACGTTTTTCACTCTTTATTTTGAAAAGTGGGTCAGATACTTTGAGGTTGCACGAAAACAAAACCCCCTTTGTTAGCTAATAGGTAATTTAAGTAAACCTGCTGTCTTTCGACTCATTATAAACGTTCATAAACTTCGCTACCAACATCTGAATCGAAATTAAGTTCAACATTGTATAGATTGTGACTATAACTATTTATTTCTGTATTGTTGGAAATAAATTATTAGGAAACCGTCAGGAGGCGCCTTGTCTCGTGTAAATGAGAGTGCATAGGTTTATGGGTAAAATATTTCAGAGTACATTTGGATCTTGACCGTGCTAGGCGGGTTATTCCTTGTTTTGATGCAATTATACTTTCCTGACCGCAAAAGCGTGTTAAGTCAAAGTATGGACTGTTAGTAAGCTTTGTATAGTTCGAATAGTGTTATTATTTGTGAATGAATAATTGACGCAAAGAGATTGTAAATAAAAGCAACAAAAAATAATCGCTCTCCCGCTATTCCTTGTTGAATTATTTTCTCCAGCAAAATGTGTTAAATGTATTTTCACATAGAAAATAAAAGTGTACCTTTTAAACATATTAACAAATAATATTCCATATATCATAATATAATTTCAAACTTTATTAAAAAGCTAATATATAGTCAAACAAGGCAAAAGTTTCAAATTAATTTATTACTAAATTATTATTTATTATTTTTATTTTTATAAAATACCATTTTGTTATTGTTTGATTTAAGAATACTTAAATTAATCTGAAGTTCTATTATTCTCGAATGAAAAGTTTCTTTGCAAACGTTAGTGTAACTCCTACGTCTTCATTTTTTAAATTTTTATAATTAATTTTAGATGAAATTTAATTAAAACACTTGAAGTGGTAAGCTTTTCAAAAAATTGTTGACGTGAAATTTTGCTAAGACATGAATCATAGCAATATTGAAAAGTATTTCAGTAATATGTTACAAGCATTTATTTTTAAAGTACTTTATAACTAGTATGTTTTGTTTACAACGGTTTATTGTTTACGCAAATCCATAATAAGCAATACTAAAAGCAAAATAAAACAATTCAAACAAAAAAAATTTTGCATTATTTTTATTTGAACTGAGAAGTCAGGAAGTTAAACTTAAGAATAAACAACTAGAGCACTTTTTACTTACGATGAATGTGAGTTCCTCCTGAAAACAGAAATTTAAGATAAAATAATTGTTTATTTATAGCATATTAAAGAATAAACAGGGCATTACAAGTTTTGACTGTAGTTAAATGGAATATTCTATGGGACTGACAAATCCAAATGAGAAAGAAAATGCAGATAAGAAAGAAGTTTAATAACCTTAAGAAATATATTTTCGTCGATAATGATTCAGTACCAAAAAAAAAAAAAAAAACTGTTTGGTGATTGTATTATTAAACATTTCCAAATATTAAAAATAAAAGCAGCATATTTATAATCCCTATTTATATAGCACATATTATCAGTAAGCGTATAAAAATGAGATTGAAATAAAAAGTATGTTTTTAAATGGTTTGAAAAGCATTAAATCGAATATTGTTTTTTATTTTATTGTACTCATGAAGCGTCTTTTACACCATTATTTTATTGGATTTCAAGAAATTATTATTGATTTTTCGAAATTATGACTCTTGGTGACGTTTTCTTTTTTTTTTTTATTCTTCTTAATGTTTTTGTTTTTATTTTATTCTAAGTTAATAAACATTCCGTCTCAGCTCATTCCAATTTGTGGTTAATTGGGGTAAATTGGCACAAGCGTAATGGCACATCGCTAAATCCATGATATAAATTTTAGTGATAGTATATGATATATTATTGGCATTTGTAAGGGAAAAAATTTTAAAACCTTTTTTTTTTCTTATCTCAAAAACTGTTCATTTAATGCAGGGCATATAGGGTGCATATAGTAAATCCATTGAAATTAGTAAAGGAGCAAAAATATAAACTTACCTCCATCACTTCCTCCTCCACCATCTTAAAAAAAATATATTTCGATATTAAAGCATGGGTCGCGCGCGCGTCTTATATTTTTGTGCGGATTACCTAGATAATTTTCTTTCAAGCAAGTTTACAGAATATTTTTAAACTTGTGAACTAATTTTGAGTCTTAAGGCTCCCGTCTAGCCGCCATTTTGATTTCATCAGCTTAATGTTAATCCTATGGAATTTCGACTTTAATTCTCACATCTTTATTATTTGATCTATTTGAATGCAATAAAGTGCATCTGAAAGAGCAAAAAATAATCTATGCTTCTGTGGAATTACTTTTTTCCTCCAATTTTTAAAAGTATTTGAAAATATTCTTTAAAGACCAGAAAACTCAAAAACGAATAATTAAAATAAGAATAAAAATATTTTTAAAAATCTTAGGAAAAAAGTAATTCCACAGAAGCATAGATTATTCTTTGCTCTTTCAAATGCACTTTATTGCATTCAAATAGATCAAATAGTAAAGATATGAGAATTAAAGTCAGAATTCCACAGGATTAACATTAAGCTAACGAAATCAAAATGGCGGGTAGACGGGAGCCTTAAGCTAAACTAAGAAAGTTGTGATTGTAGTTCTCTTTTAAGGAATATAAGTAAATAAATCCAATCAATTTTACAGACATAAGAAAAAGATATGAATAGAAACTTTGCAAAAATTTAAATTGTTTTTTCATTACAAATTAAGATTGATTGAAACGGTTTTCACATTTGATAAAATTGGCTTAAAAATGTTATATGTAAACAGAGATATTTTAATACAACTTCAGAAATGTGAAACAGGTTAATGTAAGATGGTGTAGATATAAAAGCAGTTCAAAAACATAAAATATTGTGGGATCTTTCCAAGTTGGGAGAGTAAGATTCATTAATTTGTTTCGACAATTATGTATTATTTGAATTCATTTCTTTGCATCATTCAAATTCTTAAAGATTCCTTTCTACAAGTGAATTACTTTGTTTAAACATAGAGAAACAAATATCTTGAATGATAAATGCGTCAGCAAATTTATCAACAACTAATTACTAAAAAACTAAGCAAATATTTTTTTCTTAATAAATCAATTAGATTTATAAAATTCAAAGTTATTTCTTATCAGAGAATTTTTTTTAAAATCAGAACAAATAAACAATTATTTTTTCTTGTTTTATATTAGAATTCAGTAGATCTTTGCTCGTTAACGTTTTATAACATATAAGAAATAATTCCAGAAAAAAATATTTTAAAATAAACGAGTGCTTACACTAGTAAATGTTTCTTAGTCACTACGGTTAAAAAGTATTTAAAATAAAATGTTAATTTAAAAATGAATTTGCTATAAAATTTACAAATTAAAATGATAACACTCATATTTAAAGAAGAGCGCAATTTTTTTACTATAATTTATTTTTCACTTCCTTCAAACCTCATTGCAATGCAATTAATAAAGCATCTTTTGTTAATTTTTCCCTTTCAGGTATTTGTTTTCAAATGATTTCACTAAAAGTATTGAATGATTCTTATACCTGATGTTAAATCACTGAGATTGAAACAATGAAAGGAATAGTTACTTGTGGTTTCATTTAAATTTACTTTCTTTTAAAAATAATTAAAAACTCATAAACTTAAAAACTATTAAAACACAGTTCTTTTCAAACAAACTTACTTTTTATTTAGATATTTTTTACGAAACAAAAAGTTATGAAAAATTACTTATAATTATAGTTTTCTCAAATTATAATAAATATATTAAACTAAAACCGACTTACCACTAATCTCTAAAAATTAAATATTTTAATTTGTTTTGTAATCAAAGAAATTTAAGTTAGTTCTTAGCGCCAGAAAAAATTCTTATTGATTAATAAAAATCATTTGAAACAGATCCCAAAAAATAAAACAAAGGAAACAGAAGATATTTATCAGATAGCATTAATTTCTTGGATTTTTGCAAAAATTCTTAAGTACCTTTTAAAGATTGAAAAACTCATACAGAAATTTTGAAATTAGGCATAAAAAAATATCATTGAGAAATGTTGGTAAAATAATAAAAGAGTAAAGATTACTCTTATTTTTTTTTTCATTAATTCAAAATGGCTGATAGGTATTCGTAAGAGTCTAAAATTCCCGCTTTATCCCAGTAATTGTAGGGTTTTATGTTAAAAATGTAAACTTACAACGCCCACTTTAATCACTGTGAACCATCAACCAGTGTCGTTGACTATATATAATTTCCAAACCAGTTCTAGCCAAATTCATTGAAACAGTTAAATTTTTTGGTTAATTACAAGAGTTAGAAATAATTTAAGCAAAAGTGTCTTTTTTAGACATGTGAGATACTTATTGTTCGTAAATGTTTTTTAAAAAATTCGTGAAAAACTGCCGGATTTTTTCCCTCATTTTACCTTTACATGTTTTAAAAAAGGGCATTAAGATATTTTTAAATTCGTGTGGCATTGGTTGCAGAAATATAGTAAATCTTCTAATGGTACACAATGTATTACTGTACTAAAGCAATGAAAATTAGTTTTTAATCTCTTGTGTTTTCAGAAATTTCAATACTAAAAAAATCTGGATAAATGGGAGTGACTTTTCGGTTTTATGGCTCAATATATATTTAGCTAAATTAGGCATCTTGTGTCAAATATTTGTAATAAATACTTCCTTTTTTATTTTAAAAACAATTTAATATGAAAATATGGATAAAAACAGTTTATATAAAAAAAAAATTTGAAAAGTTTAAAATTTTTAAATTTGGTGTTAAAGTCCTACTTTTTGAAAAAAAAAAAGTTAACAAGCTTCGGTGGGGGGTCCCCCTCCTCTATGTCAGACACGTTTAAAACAGATGAATGAGAAAAGGTGAGGTGAATATTATCAAATTTTGGATAGGCAATTAAAATGAGAAGAATGAAGTACGGGACATGACAGGCAGGACACTCGGGAGCATTCTCGCCGAACGAAAGGGGCTCAGAAATAAACCGATAATTTCAAAAGAACCTGCACAAATGTATATAGTTTATATATTTAATTCGAAGTAAATTATCTTTCTTAAATAGTTATAGTACCCCCAGCATTTTGTTTACTTCTTTGTAAAATTGTTTCTCCAGCAGATATGCAAAATATTCAATTAGAATTCCATTCTATTGATCATTCTCGATATTTAAACTAAACACATAGAAACTAATTAAAAATATGATTAAAATTTTGCCAATTTTTATTTTGCTTTTAAAATTATATCACAATATAATAATTAAATGTAAAATTAATTGCTTTTTGGAGTATACAATGAGCTATTTTACTCATTTTGCAATAATATATTCTTCGGAATTGATGAACTTTTTATCGTTATCATAAAATGTCGCCTTATCTAAAACAAATTCTTTCAGCAAAAATCCAAGGGTAAAATGATTCAACTCTTTTCAACTTTCAACAAATTTTACTCTTACTTTTAGGTTTCAATATTTTTAGTGACTTTCCTACAAAGTACTTTTACTGTAGCTCATTGAACGTTGAACAAAATCTTAGAGTACGATGCTTTCTTTCACGGTTTAGGAAAGATCTAAAGGAGTCATGTTTCTCTGTATATATATTTATAGTTCTTTTTATATTACTGTAAACAAAGATATTGTGTGATATATACCATACTTATTGTGAAATATTACCGCTAGTTTTTATTCAAAAAAAAGTAAAGAGTAAATATTAACTTACTTCTGACTCCTGAAATAATAATCATAGGGTATTAAAACAATTGAAAATATCTGAGAATTATTTCTGGGATTTGTAGATGTAGTAAGTTATATTTAAAGACTTGTTGAAACATTAAACCGATTATTTGAATAAGCCTTTTTCCTCAGTTCTCGCAATAAATAAAGATAGAAAAATTGCTTGATTGTTTCAATGATCTAATTCGTTAAAAAGACGGTATTTGATTTTAATTATTAAAGAAGTGTAAAGAAAAAATGACTTTTCATTAAAATTTCGATTACTGGTTATTCATGCAGATAATACAATAAATTCAAGTTTGCTTTACAAAGTAATAGTATTATTATTTGATGTTATTTAGACTCTAAAATATAAGAATGGAGAAAACAAATAATGATTCCAAATATTTAATGTCAGTTTAAAAACGTGAACATTTATACAGTTTCATTCGAAGAAGTGGCTTGTTATAATATTTGAATTGTGAATTGTATGCTTCAATTTAATTTACACAGTTGACTAATCGCTATATTTTTCAATTTTCACATTAATTCTAGAAATACATAATCATCAGTTTTTAATAATAAACGACAAACGAATAAAAATATGTGGGTAAACTTTTATTATTATTAATATTATTGGAAAATCTCTTTTCGTCAACTCCTAAAACGTCCATTAGGATTCTATGTTAAACTAATTCTGTAAGAAATGGCTATTTTTATCCAAAATATTTACTTCATTCCAGTAATATTTCTTAAATACTATTTTCATCCTTTTGTTATTTACTTTGAGTTCTAAGCATTAATGTATACTCAACTATAAATACTTGTTATGATTGTAATTGCAGTAATTTAGTACTTTTTTATTTGTGCACATTCAATACAAATAAATAAAATGTTCGAAATATAGTAATGTAATATCCCCTTTTTATTTTTAATGAAACTTTTTCGAGATCAATATATCGAAATTTATCCAATATCACATCCTTAAATCAACAGAGATTTTAGGATCTGTTTTTATGGATAAGTCATTTCGATTTAATAGAGCATAAGCAACGAATTAAAACGGAATGAAATCCTGAAGGTTCTGGATTTCCACCTTTAGCCAGCAAACATTAAAAAGAAATTATTTTATAATATCGTAAACAGCTTTTGTAGCTCTTTATAATGTTATAATAAAAGAAATTATTTTTCTTTAAATGGCCTAAGCTATAACTTTTAAAAATTACGTTATAGAGATAATGACTTCAGAATTTATTTATGCTAGAAGAATGAAATACAAAACCTATTTATCACGAAAGATGAAAACAGACAACTTTGGCATTCAAGTACATTTGAACTACTGAATAATCCTTCTGTTTTACTGATATTTTTTTAGTTTGAATCTCTATGGGTATAGCATTTTTTTCTATTTATATATAGTGAGATAAAATGCCACGGAGTTTCAATTTTCAATGGTAAACTTATATTCCGAACGAGAGAAACACGGGAATGAAATAAATCAAATGGTATTTGAGCACTTAAAAACGAGAATAAGAGAAACGCAGGCATTGAATAGAAATCTTTTGTTACACCAGAACCTATAAATCCCCCTATCATAAAATGCAAAATATGACATCCGTCACACAAATAAAAGAGAATGCGATTGAGCGGAGATGAACAAAAGATTGTCTTTGAGACACATCCTTTGAAAGACTGGGGCTAAGAGAGGAAGGACCACTTTAATACTTCTTATTTGACTTTGTTACAAGAGATTATTTTCAAGAAATTGTTTTCAACGAGGTTCGCTGTACGTTCAAGAATTTTTTTCCCTTATGTGAGGGATTGCTATAATAATTGAAAATTAATATTGATGCTGGAATTTATATTATCACTCAATTTATATGAGAACTGTAAATCCTAGTTTAACAGTCACGGACTCTTAACGGTGATCCCGTTAACTCTCTCTCAGTGAAAAGGGAATCGACTGTATTCGTAAAGAAATGCATAAATAAATTTTCGAGTTATGATCTCAATCTCATAAAATTTTTCTTGAAAGCAATTGGAAGCTTTCGGAAATTGAATCATTTTGTCATTGTGTTAATATAAAGGAATAAAATTTTAATTGAAAGACAAAATTCAAAATTGATTCAAGAGAGAGAAAAGAGTCTCAAAATGCTTTGCATGAAATGAGTTTAAATCTTCTTAAGAAACATTTTAATGTTCTTTTAGAAAAATGGGTTTTTTTTTGAAAAATTAGTTGAAAATATCATTAAAGAGTGTCTGATTATTTACCATATACCATTTTAAGAACGCAAGGAATATCGCATTTTATGCTTAGGAATATTTACGGGTAGTGTGAACACCGCTTATTAGTAATGTTCTAACGTTGTTGAATATTTAAAATCTGTTCTTTAAGTCGAAAAATGTGTGCTAATATTTTTCGAAACTTTTGGATTTTGAATGTATATGAGTATAATTTCGTTAGTGATTGCATTTTGCTCTATAAAAGAAATTCGTCATTAATCAAACTATGAGTGAATAATTAATCATAGGCTGTTCATTTTAAAAGTAATAAAATATTTTATTTCTTGTGGTACTGAAAGATATAAATACATTTTTTTGCAAAGCTCCATGCATTTATGTTAGATTCATAATCTCTGTAAATTCCAGAAAATTAAGTATTATCAAAGTTTTTTTTTTTTTTTAATTCAAAAAAAAAAAAAAAAAACTATTGTTAGTAGTAGCAATACTTAGAATTTTAGTTCAATATACATTTTTATGAAACTATTCATGAAACCAAAGTACATAAAATGATGCACCTTTTTTGCTCATATTATATATATATGTATGTATGTATGTATGAAGGTGTGTGTGTGTATGTATTCTAAAGTTAGTAATGTTAAATCTTAGCGTGTAAAACATTTACTGGTATTTAGTTAGGTTTTTTCTTCAGTTATAACTAATATTTTATAATAGGGCTAATTTATTGTATAATTTCCTTCACTCATTCTGAGGTGTAAAAATTAATAACTTACTTCTTTCACCTGAAAATAATAAGCGCATTTATTAAGGAATGAATTTCAAATAATGAATGAATAAATAAATTTGATGAAAGACCAAAAAAAAAAAAAATCATGCAGATTAAGATACGGTTTTATCAAATAGAAATTTGAGATTAATTTTTATTCATCATTTTATTTTAAAATTGAACTTACCACTTTCTCCATCTGAAACATTAATTAATACATTCAAATGTGGGGGAAATTTTAGTCCAAGTAACAATTCAAAATGAGGATTTTAATTCAAAATCAAGTAGCCCGTTTCGATGAATTGCACATTTCTTAAAATTGAAACAGTTAAAAGCAACGTTTTATGCCTTTAAATCTTTGAAGCAGATGGACTGTTTAGCGATTGTTACAGATGTCGGTTCTTTTGTATATCAAAACTGTGTGACACGAACTTGCAACGTCTTAAAAACTATTATTTTATTTAATTTATTTTGCTTAATTTATTATTATTATTTAATTATTTTATTTATTAATGTTACATTATTATTCATAATGATATATTTTCATATTTGGTTAGTTTAATTTAATTTAATATTTAAGTTACATTTTTCTGTTATTTCGAGAATTTAGGCTTAACAGCGAAAAACTATCCGACCTTACACTCTTGCGTTTTCGCTTGCCTTCCTGATGAAGTTAATGGGAATTCCAATGAATAAAATACAAGTAATAATGATAATAAATGGTAAAAAGCGATGAAATATCACCGCGCCAGTGATTATAAAGTAGACTAAGTAAGACTATTTGTTAACTAAGTTTAAAAATACTAAATCGAAGTATTTTCTGTATAGTGATATTTTTGGTTTGCGTCTGAAAAAAATTACGAATTGAATGCAGTTTAGCAAATCAACTTCTGTGAGATCGTAAGAATAACTTCAGAATGCTGTAATATGTACCGAGAAATAAATGATACATAGAAAGATTAATCGATTTCATAATCATAGGAAACAGTTTAGAAGAAAAAGTAGCGTACATTTTATGTCCAATAACAAAAAAAAAAAAAAAAAAGTATCATAATAGCATAAGTATCATAATAGCAACAAATAATATGTGAAATATAACGTACAGTAGATTGTAAAAGTATCTTAAAAATAAATTTTTTCGAATTTGTGAAGCACTTTACTGTTCGATTACACCAGTGATTTCAAAAAATGATATTAATACAGGCAGCTCCTGCATGACACGGGTGTGCGAAGTAATTAGTGTTCATGGTCGCGAACACGTTACCGGTGTTGTTTCCTCGAGTAAAGGGTTCGATCACCGCCATGTAGCGGGGAGGATGCATATTAAATCTATCGAAGCTCTTAATCCTCCCGGAGGCCTGGTATGGAAGTTTGGAGAGGGAGGTGCCAGCTCTGGTATCATCATTATCATTTGCCCGTGGTTAAAATGACGAGGTCAGTCCTTAATAGTCCTCGTGTTGCTTCTAAATCCAATGTTTATGAGCAATCAATGAACCAGTATAATACGACACTTCTACAACGCCAACCGAGAATTGGAGAAAACCCTATCGACATCCTTTAACAAGTTTCAATCGAACAAGGTTTTAGAGTTAGATAAATCCCTGTACAATGATAGAAATTTTAAGGAGAGAAAAACAGAAACCAGAGTAATCCCATACATAATGCTGGAAAAAGAGTTTTAAAGATCATAAGATATCTCATTGAAAACGTTTTGTTGCATGCAGTAATATTGCTTACAGTATTTTGAAATTTATCAGTGTTTTTTTTTAAGTAAGTACTATGTTGATACTAAAAAAAGCGTATATTTTTTTATTATTTTATTAATAAGAAAGTATGTATCTTAATCTACAAATCAACAATTACCTCCAATTTAAGGCATGCAACATATTGTACAACCAGCGACTCTGTGCTCAATCCTCTCAGAAATTAGTTGCCTAGCGGCCTAACTATTGCTACATATACGTTTTGATATCATCATTATCGTCACTGCGTTTAACGCTTAAATGCTTTTTTAAATAGAGGAATAAAAGGCAGTCACTGGGGATCAGATCAAGGTTATACTGAGGGGGATCATGTTATTCCCAGCCACATGATACGAGGAGATCTTGAGTTTGTTGAGCCATGTGTGGACGAGCATTGTCATGTAGAAAAACAATTCTTACACTGATTATGGCCACACATTTTGTTTTGAATTCTACGATATAGTTTAGTTAAAGTTTCACAATATGTCTCAGAATTTATTGTGTCACCCCGAGGCAAACAAATCCGTTAGCAACATCCTCTGCCTATCTCCAAATCCAGATCATTTTATTTTGCGTGCTAAAATAGTTTACTTGAACTTCAATTTTTTGGATAATTTTGAAGGACTCCATTCTGTGGAATGCTGTTTTGATTCCGGTTACACATAAGCCATTCCATGCTTCGTTGCCAGTGGCAATTTGGCTTACAGACTCATCACCTTTAGCATTATTATGCTCAAGGAAAGTCAAAACATTGCCTACCCTATCGGTTTTGTGCATGTCACTCAGAACTTTTGGTACCTATCATGAGAACAACTTTTAATAATTTAAGATATCTTCTTGAAACTTGCGGAAGCTCATTAGATAAAGCGTCTATTTTCCCGAACTCTCGAATCACCTTTCTACTCTAAATCTTCACTAAGGACAGACCGTAGCCGGCGATATTCTTCATCATGAACATTAGTATGGCATCTTTATGCCTCACCCATTTTCGTACCGTTCCTTAAATCATTGTGTTTTCTCTATTTTCTTCATTAATTTGCAGTTGAAGCGCATTTTGTTTTGTATTGTACGACACAGTTTAGTTAATGTACCTCAATATGTTTCGGAATTTATTGTGTAGTCCTGAGGCATACAAATCCATAAGTAACATCTTCTGCCTATCCCAAAACATAGTGGACATGATTTCGCGTGCTAAATTGCTTGTTTGAACTTCACCTCCTTAGTTGATGTTGAATGATTCTATACCCATCCTTAAATGCTTTCATGCGTTTTATAACAATTTCATTACCCACAGTGTTTTCTCTATGCATTTCATTAGTCTAATAATAAATTATTTTAGCTTTCACACCTTTGAGTGCAGAAAACGAAGGACAGCGTGTATTTCACAATGGGTGCATTTTCTGTTATATGCGGCATATCAACTGCGCACAAATAATCGAAAACACGGACGAAAGCTTCCGTGCTGGCGTCTATGGTTAACCAACAGATATAGGTATTCAATGCACCTGAGTGGAATGGCGACAGTATCGCCGCAGCTGTATATTTTAAAAAACAGTACTTACTTAAATAACATGCCTTATATTAGAATTTAAAAACCACCTAATTAGAGTTAAATTTCCTTACGGAATATCTTTCCATAGAAATAATCATACAGTTCATTATAGAACTCCACGAGAGCTCAGCTACGTGTAAAGAAATTAACAAATATCTCTCGGCTTAATAAAAAGCAAAAAGTAGAGCATAGAATTAATTAATGCTGAAGGAAATTTCGAAGAAAAATTCTAGAAAAAAAAAAAACTTTTTTTTTTTTGCCAAAAAGAAAATGTGCTCAATTCATGGTGTTCAATGTAATGATGTGATAAAGAAAAAGTTTTAATACATATCAATACAAATAGCTTTTAACGAAAATGACTTTAAAAATACAATTTTTTTAATAAAGCAATCTAAAAATATGGGAAATTTTTGGATTCGAATTTTCTTTTTCGCACTATTTCATTAAGCATACTTTTTAACAACTGTGCTTTGCAGAGGAAACCTGTAGCTCATATACCAGATAGTTAAAATATTGCAAAGCCACGAGGATTGTGTCTTTTACTCAACATAGGAAACGAAATGTTTCTGATTTGCAATTATCGTGGAGTATTGATCTCTTTTGTCTAAACATGTATAAATATTTGAGTGATTTTTGATTGACATATTAATACAATGATACTCCCATTATGATTTGTAAGTAAACAGACGTACAATAAATTATTTTTAAGCAAATATTATCTTCAAAAAATATTAAACTTTGAAAGAGACACATATCTCAAATTATGCAATTTTAATGTAAAATGGAAATTCTTAAAAATGCTTCGACTCGGTTTTCTGTAAATATATATTTCCTAAAACTTATTATTTCGGCATGTAGGATAGAAGCATTGTACGCTCAAATCAAATGAATAATGTGATTATGATGCTTCTAGAATGCTCTCAAAAGCTAAGTAAAAGGATAGACTCTGCTGGATTCAGCTGCAGTTTTCGGTCAGGAATGTATTGTTATTTGCTTCTCATATAAAGATAGATACTACTGTGATAATTTAATACGTGGGTGTGTTTTATCTTTTAACCTTTTATACTCATTTAAAGGAATTTTATATAATTTCTAGAGTGTCTGTTTTAAGGCAAAGTATTTTCTTCTTAAACTTTTACAATTTTTCTTTAGAACTTTTAGAAGTTAAGCGTAAAATGTGACAATTGAATATTTTTAAGCATTCTTCAACATTTCGTCCATCAAATTTAATCACATATCAATATTTCCTAAACATAGAAATTCATTTACCATTCTCATATCTAAATTATAAAACTGACTTTGACGCTGAATGCCAATTAAGAACATTTATTTCTGAGGATTTAGATCTAATGTTGATATTTTTCAAGCTATTTGCCCAGTTTCAGTTTATTTTATTTTAAACCAGTTTTCACTAGTAGGATGGTTAATTTTCTTACAAACTAGACTTAATGAAGATAATACTGAAAGATGTGCGTCATTTAGCTCAATAAAGTACTCTATGTATTTAGATTCTTACTTTGTGACGTAGAATAATTTTTAAAGTTTTAACTACAATACAATACATTTGCATAACTGAGTGAAGGGAAATTGACTGCTAACTTATCACGTAACATTATCAATAATGTAAAGAATTATGAATAAAAAAGCTCTAATTTGGCACTAAATATATTCTAATTTGTTTGATAAAATGTCAATTGTGAATTTAAACCTTTTTCATCTGTGACAAATTGTCTCCTCGAAGAAATGAAACAAAAAATATATTCTTTACTCACAAACTGATCGCAAATTAATCCTTTTTGATACTAATCGGAAATATATCAGATTTAATTTGGAAGGATTTTATCGTAAATCCATTTTTCTTAATATAAATTCTCTTTCTGTATCGAAATTTTATTCGGTTTTCTTCTCACTACAGTAAACATTTCTGAGAAATTTTCCAGTTTTTTTATTGAAAATATTTTATACTTATGCAAAGTAATTTTTCGTTGGCACCCTAAATGAAGGTTTTTAAAAGGCCATAGAGAAAAGGCATCCGAAGGAAATTTCCAGTAATTATTAACGGAAATTAATTGAAATCTTCTATAGATGTTGTAGAAGGAATCAAAGCTATTCTCGAAATTTCGAAGACAAAACTTTTGGTGAATCTTTAATATTATTTTTCTTATTTAATAGGAGGAAATATATATTCTTAAAAGTACTTCGAAAGAGTTTTCTAAGATAGAGACTTAGGTTAAGTAAGTATGAATAATTTTTTAATTATTATACATGTATATATTCTTAATTCTAAAAATATATATTTTGTTAATTTACCTTGTGGAGCAGGTCGGGCATCATCTGAAAATATAATTTATGATCAAAAATTGAAAGATAGCACAATTTCAGAAATAAAATGTACGTAAAAGACTTCAAAGAATCAAAATACAAATTTGGATAATAATTCTTCACGAGTTCGAAAATGTTATATTTTTGTCAATTTTGAAAGGAATATAAATGATGTATGAAGTTACAACTATTACACTTCCATAAGTAGATATCATATCCAACAATCTATCTTAAATTGATTAGTGGCTTTAACCAGTATAACCAAGTGATCCATATTACATTATTACATAAAATAATTTTATATTTTGAATTCTTATATGTATAGATATTTAATTATATTCTTTAATAAAAAAAAAGATGGATATTTTAAAACACTTCTATGATCCAACTATTGCGAGTGCATACATTTTTAATATTTTATTTCTTATTACATTTAAAAGAGAGCTCTAATGCGCATAATTCTTTTTTTATATTTTTTTATAAAAAGGATCCCTTTGTCTCTAAATCAGTATAAATACTCCTTAAATACCTAGTTAAGATGTTTTTATACTGAATTCTTTTTTTTCAAACTATGCGGTTTTACGTTGACATGTATACATTTTTTTTAAAACAAGAAGTTTAAATTTGTTTGAATTTTTGAAGCAAAGTAGTAGATAAGAAACGATAAAAATATCTAATTTTTATTATATAAAGTAGTTCAAACAATTCACTGTCTTTAAAGATTGTGAATATTCGAGTTAATATTTAATTTTGAGATATTTTAATTGTGTAGAGTTTTAATTGCATTGGAAATCTAAGAATTTAAGATTGTGTGAAAACTTATGACACTTTTTTTGCTTAGTGTTTGATTTACACTTTTGAAAAGTAATGGATGTCTTCATGTAGTTTTAATAAAATGATATAAATGTTCCGTAATTTATGCACTTCCCTAGCTTTTATTAAGATCAACACATGACTAAATATTTAATTCTCCCTAAATTTTTTCTATGATACAATAAAGACTGTTAATTTACTGTTACAATATAAAATTTGCCCAATTTTTAGCACTCTTGAGTTTCGAGATCATTTTATCAGTTTCAAATATTTTTAGACTTCCATCATTGTATTGAAAATCTGTTACGACTTTTTTATACATATTAAACTATAAAAAAATCTGAAGTCATACATACTTTTCCGAACGGTGAAACTTAACTTTTAAAAATGATCAGAAAAGGTGAATCTGCTATCATACTTACTGAGTCCCGCAAAGCAGAGAACTCCTACAAAGCACAAAACTAACAATTTGTAGTAGGCCATTAAAATACCAATTAGTTAACTGTATTTTTGCAATAGAAGCAAAAGATGTTTTTACTTCACCTTTTATATCTCTTGGCCATCAATTGATAAACGACAGCTGCGTTAGACCATCTGTTAAGAATCGTAAAAAATTGTAAGTTTAGTTTTTGTTCGAATTTACGAAATCAAGCAGAAGATTCATGAATAAAAATTTGTTTAAAGATGTGCTTGATATCCTGGTGCGTAGTTATGATGGAGGAAAATACTTGGTTTATAAAGAGTTTATTGTAAAATAAATAGTAAAAAATCGTTTAGACAAGTTGGATCTGGTAATAGGAAACGATTTTCAGGTCAATTCAAAAAAATGGAAGCAATAAAATATTACAAATTGGTTATAAGCCACGTTAATAAAAAACAATGACATGCTATAAAATACACAAAGTCGAAAAAATAGGAAATTTATATTAAAACAAAGATTTAGTCATCGTTTCTATAGTTTTTATATCAGATTAAACGTACAGGCAAAATCTATTTAATGTAATGATTAGTTTTCTTTAAGAAATGCTGCGTTTTGTGATTTCCTTTTGCTATTTGAAAAGAAGAACTAATAAAAAATGTTGGATTAAATTCCAGTCTTCAATAAAATGGATTATTTTTATTTTGTACATAAGAAAAAAATATGTTTTTATTTAAACAATATATGATTAGCAACACTCTATAGCTTAATTTTACTCTAAGTTTCCTTCGACGTCAATATGAACCATTAAGAAACTAGAAAATTTCTTTTAAATGGTGACATATTATAACCTCTATTCATTGTTATTCCAGATTGTAAAGATTGTAAGCCTCATATAAGAATTTAAAAGTCGTTATGACTATGCAGTAGATTGAATCTCATATCTAAAGCACTAAGAAAATCGTCTAATCTATAATAATAATAATACACATACACACACGCACGCATTAAATCTAAATTTTTATATGAAAAGTTTCATTTTGTTGTCCGAACACAATGACGTGGTGTAGTCGATTCAAAGATTTCATCTATACTGGTTTTTTGGTATGGTTTCAGCTTTTTGGAGAACGTTGTCAAAGAATTAATCAAATCTTAATTTTTTAAAAATGGGATGAACTATTTAATAAATTAGGGGCTTGGAATAAATCAAATTACTTGGAGTGAAATAGCTTATTGATGTGTGTGTGATTAATATGATTCAAAATTTTATACCAAATGGTGATCGAACTTAAATAGTTCTATTGCAAGCAATAAACCTCTGGCCTCTCTGGAATGATATTATCTATTTAGGTAGTATCATAAATATTTAAAGAAGTATCGAGAATATTTCTTATCTGAAATAAAAAGACAGGGTATCTATATCCGATTTTTTCAACGAATGTCGCTTAGTGGTTTTAATATAAGAGCATTGAGGTATTCTCTTAATATTGCTCACCAAACAATTGACGAGGTAAGAAATATATGTAAGAACCATATTAAAAATTTGCTGCATCCAAAGAAGATTTTGTAGTTTCATTAATTACTAAGTTTAAGAAATGACTGCTACAAATTATATAAATGCGCTAGGGCTTAAAGTTTTCGATTCTCTAATTCAACTTTGTTGCCCCTCATATCTGAACCATTGTCGTAACCTTGATCTCACTTACTTTCCATTTTTAATCTAATTTTTCCTAGCTTTTCTGATAAAATTTGGAAATAATTCCTTACTAGTAAATCTCACAATAGGAAAAAAAAACCCAAAATATTAATTAATTTTATATTCAAAACCCCATTTTGATTCATCAACAAAAATTAGGTTTGGGAATAGAAAGAACGACTTGTTTGTTTGAACCAGATCTTCAAAAATGTAATGTTTCTAAAAATAAAAATATGAAAACAACTTCAGAAAGATACCTTATTAATATGAAGTTTAAAACTATTTCACTTGTTGTTTTATTGATAATATTTCTATTACCTATATTTTTCAATTGTATGTCTAATTATTCTGTTTCATATTTACAATTATCAGTTTTAATTATATTCAAATATGTAGGATTAGAAGTTAGATTTATCTTCAGAAGGTTTATTGTAATTCAATACAAGTTGATAGGTATGGAGATCAAAAGAATTACTTGTTCTTTCAAACCAGCTGTTCTAAAAGAGTGAGAACACTCAAATCAGGAGTTCTCCAGAAACGTGCTCTTTGCTGTTCTGAATTGTTAAAAGTCGTTTTTTCTTCTCTGTCTTCCTAGGTGTATAACCTTCTATAACATGAGTGTGACAGAAGTCTGTACACTGAAGGAGAAATCCTAAGATATTGCAAGTATTAACCCCCCCCCCCGTTCGGTGTTCCACTCTCATACTGGAAACAAGAAAATGTATCTTTCAATCGACGAGCCATGGTAGTACCACAGAATTATATTCCCTTCACACACAGTTCTTGGAATAGGGCCATTGATTAGCGAATTCCCGGATGAGCCTCAATAACGCTTCCAGTGGTCCGTTTGTAACAAGAATGAAATAACTAAATCGAATGGTTCCAGGGGAAAATTCCAGTTCCAGGGAAGAGGGAAAATCTCCAGGACGGTTCCAGGGAATAGGGAAAACTTCTCCGAACGCTCTCTTTTCTCAGGAAGTTCGATCCTACAAAGCACATCTTGAAACTAGAAGAGCTGTTTCGATAGGTCATCTGTAAGTTCAAACCTACTGACCAAATCAGGTTGATGAATGGTAAAGATTAAGGTAAACTACTCCGAACTGAATATAGTCGCTCAGATCTGTAAAGTAAGGTTCTTTTGTTCTCTTCGAAATTGATTTCGACACACGAGTGGTATCAAAAACTGAATTGTTTTCCATTTAATTGCATTGTTTTTGTTTTTCATTTGATTTATTTTGCTATTTTTAAATTTATGAGCCTCAGTTAGGTATAAATTAAAAGGCGTAAAGGGTATTTTTATAATGTGCATAGTAATGGACAAAAAGTTTGCTTATGCACTAATAATTTCCCCAAAGATTGTTTTTTTACCATCAATATGCATTTTAGGGTTTATAATATAATACTAACTCGATGATGTTTTGCTGCAGGAGGTTTATATATATTGATGCAAAATCCATTATATATATTTTTATACATACTTACTGATAAATTTGATAAAATCTTAAAATGTGATTTACAAGGATTTTTTTTAATAAAAACTTTCTTTCTCTTTTTATTCTTATTATTGTGTATTAGAAAAGCAAATAAGAGTAGAATATGATATAAATGTTTAATATATTTCATGTTTACCTTTAATTAAACAGGTTTATACACTTGGTATTTTGTTTTTGAAAATACTGAAAACTAAAACAAAACATATTTACGTATTATTTTGTGTGTTTTAATAAGAGTATGCATTATGTGCAAGCTAAGGCATTAGAAAGGCACTTTCTTAATAAACGATTTTTTAAAATATTAATTAAAACACTTTAGGATATAAAAACGATTTTAAATTCTTTTTTACTAGCCTTTACATTTTAAATTAATCAATTTATTTTGATTATAAAAATGTATTAAAATACTCATTGTAAAATTAGTGACGATACTTTACTTGTACTATCTGCTGATAAAATTAAAAAATACTGCCCTGTTTAGTATTAGTTGAAATGAAAAGGTGATTTTTTTTTCTGAAATTCAATCAATTTGTTTTTTCCTAAAATGTGTAAAGTAATCATATATAGTGATTATATATATAGCGTTAAATTTATTAGAATATCTTTGAGGGTTTGATCGAGAAATCGAAAGAGCACATGGGTCTTGGAATTAGTAAAAAATAAATTAATCAAATTAAAAATAATATTTTTCTATTATACTGTATTATTATTTTTCTTTTTTGTTATATTCGTCTGCACATTTTTCAATTTGTATGCTAAAAATATGCATTGCGTACCATCTAGAAGGAATTTCATAAATAAATTTAGAAATGAAGGGGGAAAGTTGAACTATCATCGTTTCGGCAATAAAAGAAAGAAAAGATGTATCTGAGATAGCAATGTATAAGGCATGTATTATCCTGAGAGAGTAATGCTGTTGACGGTTACGTTTTCGTCGAATGCATCACAGGAGATAGCAGACATAGTCCATATGCGAAATGCTTTCTCTAAATTATTAGTGAGTAGTCACGCAAAAGTTTTTTCAAATGGAATGAAGAAAGTGAGTCCCATTTACGTATAAAGAACAGATGAAATCAGGGTGTAAAACCTTAGTTTCATTTCAACAGGAAAAGGTTATAATTATTTCTTCCTTTTAAAATTATTATATAGTTCCTTAATATTTAATGTACAAGTAACTTGATCCTATTCAAGATGAAGTGAAGCAATACCTTATAGTATTTGCTTTTTTTTTTTATAAAAGGCGGAGAGTAAAAATAATATTCCTTTTGTTTAATGAAAACTTCTGTAAGTTTTCTAAATAACATGCACCAGTTTTTGCTTTTTCATTTCATCTGTATATATTTATACTCTTAGACGATTTTTATTTTGATGAGTGCTTTTTTAGCTTGAATGCATCACATTTTTCCAAAAATGTCTTTGATTTTATCAGCTATTCAAAGAGTAAGGGAAATTATTACTTAAGTCGTTAATAAATTCCAACAGAAAAATTAAATTTTCAAATTTTAATGAAATAATTCCTATTTACAGCTACATACTTAACATTATTAAGCTTTGGAATATATTCATAGATTACTTACTATAAACGAAGTTAATCTAACAATGAAAAGCTAGAATTTTAAAAAAAATATTTTGATTATAATAAGTTTCAGTTGTTGAAAGTAATAAATGAACAACTTTATGATTGTCAAACATTTAATTTATATTGTTTCGAACTGTTAAAGAATTTTGAAGAAATTAAAAAAATATTTTATATGATTATTTTCTTTATTATATAACAAATTAAATATGAAATAAAAAAGTATATATTTTATTGCTTTCTACAACTTAAGAAAGCATCGTAAGACATTTAAATTAAAAATTTGCTGAATACAGTGCTGATTCCGATTATTGTGACTCGATGCATTTTATACTGTTTTTTTCCTCTCTCCCTCTCTTTCACACGCGTAAATTTATTTATTTATGACTCATAGATATATCTAATTTTTATAGGCAAATTAATTTACAAATATAAATTTATGCTTATTTTTGTCATTTTATTATTATTTTTTTTAATTTTTAACATTTTTAAAAATTTTAAACATATTGTAAGTCATTTTCCATATTTTAAAAATTTTTAAAAGTTAATTTTGAGCTTTTCAAAACATTGTGTGTATTTTTAACATGTAGTGGAATATAATTTATACCATTTTTCTAAGGTGCTACTTAATTTTAATGTTTCTGAATGTATAGTTTGATCAATTACAATACAGAAGTAGTAACTTCATGAAGTCTTAAAACTATTAATTCATAAAAATGTGTTATACATGAAAATGTGTATTTTGTCACGCAGATGTTGGAACAAATTGAATTGAACATGCAATTGTGTGTGTGTGATGTCTGAATAATGTGATTTATTTACAGACAAAGAGCAGCTTACTTGGATGTGAGAACTCTCCCAGACTGAGAACTCAACGGTTTATATATTATGTGAAAATATTCCTGAATACTGTTCTGTGATAACGTAAAAATATTCTAGAAGGTTTTAAAAATTATAGAAGTAAACAAAGAACAATAAAACGTAACTTTAACGTAAATTCATCTTTGTTGTCAGCACTGGGTTTTGAACTCTGGTACTGTAGACGATCGCTTTAGCTCTGCGCCATCGGCACTTATCAAATTTGTAGCAATATTAATGCAATTTTTGAGGTTATATATATATATATAAAGACATTTTAGTCATTTTTTACTTACTTAAAATCATCATTCTAGTTCTTTTTGCAGATATTTTAGATCATAAACATCATGAGATTAAATTGTAAGTCGTTTCTTTTAAGAATCAATAATTTATTACTAGAATTCTAAGTAATTTTTTCAGCAGCAATATATTGTTGCAGTGATTTCTTTCTTTTTTTTTTTTTATTAAATTGTCAAGTATTTTCTTAAGCCAATTAAAACATAGAATTTCTTTAACATTTTTTCTACTTCCTCTAGTGGTCATGGATTTCGAAATTAGGAATTAAGGAATATAAAGTAACACTCCCGCTCTTTTGAAAAAACGACGCAATGCAGAACATTCAATAGAAGGAATGAGGGTCCAAATGATGTTTCAGAAATATTTTTTTGTGACGATAATTTGATTATTATGTCATGACAGATATTTTACTAAAATAAGTAGTTAACAATAAAAGCACACAGCTTCATTAATTTGTGATGACTATTTCAATAACAATTTTAAGTTTTTTGAATTATTTTTAATTATATATGATCAATTTCAATTATGATTGCTTTTAATGACAAGAAAGTAATATATGCCTAATTAAATGTAATACGGATTGTATATATAAGTTTAAACAGGTGTGCAATACAAAGGTATAAAATTATGTGGGGTCTTATAGACTGTATAATTTAATTTTAGAAACATCAAATATTTAATATGTATATTTAAACTTCATTATTAATGTTTTATACTTTTTATTCATTTTCTCCTATAACTTCGAATTTATTTTTTCATCTATCACAATATTCACTGAAAGTATAAGTATGAGCAAAAGGCTAAAATCTAGTTCTTTATGGTCATATTTTTCTGTTACTGACAAAGATAAGAAATTTTCTAGATATGATATTTGTCGTCAGGTAAATAGTTACCATCTAACCGTTTCCAAATCTCAAAAAAAAAAAAAATCATTTAGCAAGAAAACCTCCTACAGCCCATGTCAACCCATCTTCTTGTACCACACGCCTACTAAATGTAAATTACCGATATTTCCGATGAAGGTGAGCCATATCAAATTAGCGCTAAAGTGTTTAGTTCCGCTATATCAAATCTAGATTTGCTTGAAACATCAACATCAGACAAACCTTTCCTGACAAAGCAAAGTGAAAAACACTTCACTTCGTATTATTTTTTCCCACGGCCAGAGAAATTCACCAACATGCATAGAAAAAAAATACATAAAATTTTATTGAAATTATTTTTCACGACATCCAATCATTTTCAATAGTTGAGGATAAAGTTTTATTCAATTTGTGACAGTTTTATGTATGATGTACATTTTACCAAGCATAGAGAAAGAAAGATAATTTCTAACGCATTGAAATCAGCAGAACTCTAAAAATGTAAAATTGACGTTTTAAAAAAAATTGATTACTATTGATTCTTTTAAGGTACAAGGCTGTCAATTCCAGTAGCTGAAGTTTGTAGATATCCGAAAGAAAGTTTTCTTCACCATGATCAAGTTCCATTATTGTGATGGAATTTTTTTTTTCAAGCTTAGGTAAATTTGTAAAAGGAAATTTTAATATATTAGTAACTTCCAAGCTATGCGAAGACTTTTTTCTAAAGTTGATTGTATAATTACAGAGAAATCCTCTCGTCTAAGTTCAACGCATTTCCAAGAACTTTTATTCATAAATACCAAAAATTGTTTGAAAAATAGTTCGCTAATGAATTTAAAAAAATTTAATGTTGCTTATAAATAAATTTAATTTCATTATACCAATTAAAATTTTTATTACATTAATTCAAATGTATAAAGCTTAATTACTTTAACTTTTTCAATTCAAATGGAATATTTTGCTTCTGAATATTTCCTGACAAATTTTATCTTAATTTGAGTGATAGCAATATATATTGTAAAGTTAGAGCAACAAGATAATATATTTAAAAGATAAATTTGTATTCATGTAAACAAATTTTAATAGTATATTTAAAAGATAAATTTGTAATCATGTAAAAATTTTTTACTTGTATGTCGTACTATTTATTCTGCAGCCTCTTATATCCTTTCTCGGTTGATAGATCTGTGATGTATGAATGAAAGTTGAGAGTTTCGTTTTAATTAACACAATAATTGAACTACATATATTTATTCAAAGAAAGGAATTTTTATTTTATTTTAATTTCAATATTCTCTTTCGAAACTTACTTTTACTTAAAAATACCTGTAATATTTCTTAAAGTAAATTAATTGTAAGATTGTTTTTTTTCTGTTATTACATTGGACTATTGTTTATGTTATAAAATGTAAAATTTGTGTGAGGTCTTAAATTGCATGAAAATGAGTCAATTGTTGCAGTGTTTTAATGTTACATAATTTTTAAACTAAGTTTGTAATTTAAATTAATAAAAAAAAAAATACTAATTCTGAGTACTCATTGAAATTTTTTCCCAAATTTTTATAAGTTACAGTTACATTATATTGCTCTAAAATGCTTGAATATAAAAGTCAAGCATTTTATTCCTCCCCCCCTTTTTGTGTTCATGAATATGTGAAAAAAACACTGCATGTTTTTCATAAGGAAACGTATACAAACTGGTGAGTAAAATAGTTTAAAATTTAGCGTGAATGTTTATTTTAAATTAAGTTTAAAACATTAGAAATGCTTAAAATAACAATATTAAGGTAACTGAGATCTTAAAATACTAAAACTTTGAATTTTTAAATTTTTTTTATTTTAATATAAAAAATTAGAGGTTACTTCACTGATTCTATGCTGTATTACTTATGAAAATTTGATTGTAGAACTCTAGTAAAATGAAATTAAAAATTGCAAACAAGTGATACGCCTTAGACAAATATATCTGTATTTCGGTTTTTCTCAAAGTTTTCTGGCAGGCTTTTCTAAAAATATTTTTTGTACATAGGGCTAATATTTTCTACATTATCAAATTAGATTAGTTTTTTTGCAAAGATCATAGTTTTTGTCTAAAGAACACTCACAAATGCTATGCATAGCACAATATTTCTATAAATAAATAAGGAAAATTTGAATCATAAAAATTTTTGAGTATAAAAATCTAAAATAATTCAAATATGTTTCGAATTTTAATTCAAAACATAAACATATTTTCAATTTAATAAATAAATTGAAATTTCAAAATTCTGATTATGTAAGTTTTCAAAATTATAAATGTAGTGAATTTTATAGAAGATGTACCTAAATATAAGTTAACAGCTTCAAAATGTTTAACAAAACCACTTCTGATTATTAATTGCTCATGCATAATAATTTTTGTATATATAAATATACAGATATCTCATAATTTAAATGAGACATCTTTTGTTTTTGATTTTAAGGAGTAAGGACTATTTAAATTTGGCATAGAATAGATATAGTTTATGTTTTTTAATTACAAGTGTCGCAATTTCTTGAGAAAAATTCTAACACACTTTTATGATTTAGTAACACCAAGTGATAAAATTGATATGAATTTCAATATATACAAATTTGTTATTTTCTGTATTGGAAGTGTTAAATGTTGTGGTGTTTTTTATACTACATCTTTAGCATCCTAAAATCTCTATAAAATATGCTTTTTTCCCACACATTTATATTCAAATGGCAGTTTATGGTTTTCTTTACTCAAATTAGCTGGAAAAGTCTGGTAGTATAGTTATCAAAGTTATTGCTTTGAATCTTAGAAAAGTTCCCAACAAGTGTTTTTATCTCTAGCAGAAATGTTTCTGAAATGAATTGAAAATTTAGAATTCATCAGCTACCCTATCCACATGTTTAAAAGCTTATGCTAATACTGCTAATTACTCAAAAAAAATTTATAAAGTATTGGTTTCATACTTCAAACTAAGTGGCATAACATTTATACCAACGCCCACATAGAGCAGCAGATGGCAGCACTGAAATTTGCTGACTGATATGTGATAGTTCGCTTTGAAACAGGGAAAGATAGAAATCCTTAATATGTGTTAGAGTGCAGGTGTGGCAAAAATCGTACTTATTTTCCGAAGAAAAGAAATTTAAAGCTGGAATAGAAATTTATCAACGTTTTGAGTGCCCACCAAAAGACAACAAACAAAAGCGCAGGGGGGGGGGGAAGAATTTCTCAAAACTAAAAATATTGTAAAAAATAGTTTTGGGGAGGGACAGCCTTAGTAGGCGAGTAAGATAGCAGATTAGGGACTTGTTGTCGCTGATAGACATGAGACTTGATAACGATAATGGACGTAAAGTGTTACCATGAGATAAGAATAGACAATAAGTTTCCAGCAATAGGGGCTCATTGCCTCTAGCAGCAGTCTTTACCAAGGGCTCTAAGTAAACTGAGTTGTAAATAATTGTCGTATGGCAGTCATTGACAAAAGATACAATACAGCAAATAGATACCCTCTTTATAAGAAGAACAGAGCCCTCAGCGTTTGGGACCCAGATGTGAATTTTAAAAGAAGAAATGATTCTTTTCAAGTTATAAAAGATTTTGGAATATACCGCTTTGGCGGAGATTAAAGAGGAAGAATTGAATACCCATCCTGTAAATAATTCAGAAACTCTTACGGAGAACATAGATCCAACAGTATTTTAGTTTTTTCAAGCTTTCGAAGATTTAACGTTTTTGTTTCTTCTCATGACTATTTCAGATTTTGTGCATAATTATTTCGGAAAATTCGAATTTTATTTATAAAGTAGCTTTATAATCCAGAAAAAATGAAAGCTTTAAATATATATATTTCTAAGATATATCCTTAAAAGAATGCCTACGCGGGGACTTTTGATTGAGAAAAAACTTGCTTTGTTTGATGAGTCCCTTCTGTAGGATCTGAGTTACCTTTATAAACAAGTGAACAAGAAAATATCACTATAATCTATGCAATAAAAATATACCTTATTTTATTTAAAACTGTATGTACTTCAACTAAATTTGATTTATTAAGTTTTATCATTAAATTATGAAAATTATATATGTATAAATAAAGCTGTACTGAAATTAAATGACATATTTTTACACAAATTATCACTCTTAGAAATAAAAATACATCATAAAGTTCTAATCTTATCAAAAGTCTTTTTTAATCCTATTATTTCCCAAATTAACTAAAATAATATGAATTTTCATGAAAGTGTTATTATTTTTTCGAAGGATAACGAAACAGCTAGTGTACAAATAATATGTTCTACTTTAAAAATCAGGAAATAACTAAAAATTAATTTTACTGCTCGATATTGTTTCCTTTTAACATTATTAATGCGTATCTGATGAATTTTAACTAAAATTTAATGTTTTTTATATACCACCCCTCAAAGGGTTAAATAATTGATTAATTTCTTAAAATATCTTTCTAAACACACATTTAAAATTAGCTATGTGTAAAACGGGATACAGTTGGTTTATTGATATGATGCTGCAAACTTTTTTGAAAAAATATTATTTCAAAACGTATTAAAAGGAGTTAAAATTCATCAATTAACTTCATATTTTTTTCTTTAATAAGCTTATTTTCTTGAAATTTGGGGGAGTTCATCGTGACTCTAGTTTAGAATCTTAAAAACTGAAATTTTTTTAAAATGTCCAGTTACTGACAAAGATGCAATAATACGCCACAAACGACAATTATATCAACAGACTACAGTAGTTTAAATACGTGATATTCAAGTAATTTCTTAAAATTAATATTTAATTTTGTTAGTTATTTTGCATAAATCTATTTTTTTTTATGAAAAGGAGCATAGCTAATTTTTTTACCTGTTTATCGTTTCAGAATTATTTTAAGTTTATAATAGAAAATTTTATTTCAACTCAAAATTATGTTTATCACCTAATTAAATAAAATTCTATTGTAATGACTTCTTAAACTTCCAAGTAAATATAAATGTGAGAATTTCAAAAAAATTAATAACAGTTAGTATTGAACATTTTTTATCTTATATTTTTGCGTCTTTGAAATACTTTTAAGTCAGTGAGTTCTGATATATATTTCCACTAATTATAATAATAATGAATTGTTGCGCAAATTTTAATTTTCTAATGGATTCAATTATGCGTTTCAAAATTAAAGTAGCAAATCAGTTGAAAAGAGCTTATAATATGCAATTTTGAGACTCAAATAAATTTCCGTTTAATTCACAAATGGTAGTATAATTTATAAATCTTTATAAGAGAATGAAAATAGAAAAAAAAATTTATTTAAAAAATTATTTGATTGAAAGGTATAGATATTTCAAGTAATGTTGTTTTTTAGAATGAAAACAACTTTAAAGTATATAAGCTCGAAAAATGATCTGCTTAAAAACAATGGTAGAGAATTGACCATATTTTTAAAAAGAAATAATTATAGTGAAATATTTTTCAAAAATAATATTATCGAGGAATATATTCTCACTATAACAAATATGATAGGATTGTGATTGTTTATTAACGTCGCACTAAGGGGCATCAAGAGGGCTATTGGCGTCGGACATCATATTGTTGAGCCTCGGTCTAGTAACAAGGATAACATCACACTTGGAACTTGCCTCTCCTAACTTCTACTTTACGCCAAAAGGACAACTTTGAGCCATATTGTTGGTACAACATATTGCTGGTACATTTTTCTTAAAAGTAACACACCCCTACTATATAAAAGTTTGGCACACTCTTACAATAAATGTTTTTTATTGATATAATTATGTCCAAAATAATGCGCATATATATATATATATACACATATTAGTGTTCAAAATTAAGAGAATTTTCCGATTTGGTCTATTATCTTTGGAATTACTGGACAGATTTGAATGAAATTTGGTGTGTACATAGGGCTCATATAATACAAAGTAACCATTCAACAGTTATAACACGCATGCATGATCGTACTTAACACTCATCGGATTCGAAAGGTAAGAAACAGCAGTTGCAGAATAGAACAAAAAAATAGTTAATAGGGAGTATGGTCCCCTCTTACAGATATATAGGCCTCGCATTGTGATTTTATGCTGGAGATAAGGAAGTTTATAAGTTCCTATGGCAATTGGTCCCACTCGTTCAGAAATGCTGTTTTCAGGTCCTGGATGATTCTCGGAAGGGTCTTGCGAATTGCAATTGGCCTCCCCAGAGCGTGCCAGGCTTGCTCTTTAGGATTGAAGTCTGGAGATCTGGTTGGCCAATGTGCATCCGGCGAACATCCTCCCTTTCCAGAAATTCGTCGACCAGCTGAGTTCTATGTGATCTCGTGTTGTCATCCATTGAAAGGAAATCAAGACCAATTGGATCCCTTAAAAAGTGGATACAGGGCTCCAAAACATCTTCCCTATATCTATCAAGAATTGCAGTGCCTCTTTCAAAGATAGGTAGGTTTGTGCGGCCCTCCAAAATGATGCCTGTCCATACCATCAAGCCTCCACTGCCTTAATGGTCAATTTTTCGGACATAGGTAGGTAGCGGGTCGCTGGTTTTCTCTATATGAAAATAAGACAAAAATTACTGGTTAAGCTGAACCGCTACTCATCGGAGAAATAGTCCCACATTGATTCACGCTCCAATCTGTATTATCTCTGCATCGTTTTAAGCGGAATCTCCTGTTAACAGAGCGGGATGCAACCAACAGGTCTGCTTGCAAA
This sequence comes from Nephila pilipes, assembly GCA_019974015.1. Lineage (NCBI taxonomy): Eukaryota > Metazoa > Arthropoda > Arachnida > Araneae > Nephilidae > Nephila > Nephila pilipes. Next base: position 61,910 of record BMAW01105989.1, on the reverse strand, counting down.
CAGACCTCTCTCATGAAGTCTTCTGGAAACAGTCACCCTTGAAACTCGGGTTCCTGTGGCCGCATACAACTCATGAAAGACCAGAGAAGCTGTAGTATTCCTGTTACGCCTCACTGTAATGGACAAATGGTGATCTTATCTGGCCTTCAAGGCTCTTGGACGACCTTTCCCTGGCTTTTTTTCGACGGTACGGTATTCTTAAACTTTTTCCATAAGTTAGACACTACGCTGGGCGTTAAATCGAATTCTCTACAAATCTGGATTTGAGAATGGCGTGCTTCTAGCCTACCCACAATTCGCTACTTCATTCCCATTATCTAAACGCTGGTCGTTACTCATTTTTACTGTTTGAATTTTAATTTAAGCGATTGCTGCAGGAAAACACCAAGAAATTTGTCGAAATGCACTAGTGAACAAAATGCGGATTTTGCCACGTGCGCTTATAAATCCTGTTTTTGGACTAGTTCCTCTCCCATACACGTATACGCTTACGTTTTCGACGTACAAGATTTACATCTTTGTTTCGAAGCAGTATTTTTACATTTCGTTCAATTCTTTTCATGAAATTCTACAAAATATGCAAATTCTCTTTCTTAATTTTGAACATCAGTATATATATATATATATATATATATATATATATATATATATACAACTTTCTGGCTAAAGATGTTAAAACCGAGGGATGAGATCAATAACAATTCGATACAAATAGTTAGCTGTTTAGAACAGTTATTCAAATAACTAATCAATTCCAATTATTTTGAAAATGAATGGAGTAGTTCTCTAAACATTTCGAAATAAACTAAGTCATTTGATAAGTCACAAACTCAATAATTTAGATAGCATTTTAGATCCAATTTAATATTTCCTATCTAGAAAATGTTTTAATGCATATAAAAAATAATTCTAAAGATAAACTCTCCATCATACATATTATACTATCAAGAGTTTTTAGATACACATTTATAAATAATTCAAAAATATCATTTTGATTTCAAACAATTCTACTTTAAGACTTTTGAAATTTTTAAAAAAATTGGATGGGAGGATGGATCTATTTTTCATGTAACAAAGATTTATAACAGAAGTGGTTTAATCACGTTTATTATACTTCTTTTTTAAGCCAAATATAAAATCATTTCAATGTTGAAGAGTTTCCGTTAAAAAAATAATAACGTTCTCACCTAAAAAAACATCAAAGTGGTATATATGCTGATAATAATTTGTTTAATGAAATAGTTAAATAAAGGAAGGCAATCATTCAATTGTAAAATAGTTATTTTATTTTGAAAATGCAAGTATTTCCCACATATTCTTCAGTTCTTTGTATAACAGATGCAGCACTGTATTTAAATTTGTTTACTTTTTTCTGTACTTTATTTGTCCTAAGAATAGAAAAAGGAAGATAAATTTCAAATTAAATAATTAATATTTAGTATTTATAATTATCACATCTGCGAGTATTTACGTACCATCTGAATGACAGCTGTCAATAAAGTTTGCAGACGTTATTCTGGAAAACAAAATAAGCATAAGGGTGATCAAGTGATGTTCACTCATAATTAAAATTTGCTACATTATTAATATTTTTGTAATAAATATAAGAATTTTAAGTCACTGCTTATAAATTTTTAAATTTTTCTTTTATATAAAGATTCGCACTATAATAGAACTTTTTATTTAGAAAAAAAATCGTTGATACAAGTATTAAACAAAAAATAAAATGTTATGAAGCTGAAGAAAACTAATCCGTTAAATAGAAAATATTATTTGATTATAAAGTTAAGAAAAAACTAAAGTGAAACAAACTATGCATCCATGTGACGTTGGATTGTTCACGGTTGCCTTTTCACTAACTTTGGAGATTTGTAATTTAAATTGCATAATATTCAAATTCCTTTATAACTAAACGAAGCATGATTAGACAAATTAAATGGAGGGAATACGCATAATGATTGAATTAAGGATAAGCTAAATGGAATTGAAAGGAATAAAAGTGGCAGATGATAAAGAGAAGCTTATAGATGTTCGTAAATTAATTGGAGTGAATTGTTGTAGTGTATCATTTGTAGTTAAAATAAGTTAGAAATAACACCGAATTGGAGCAATGGGTAATAGAAATCAAGCCCACTGTAATAGAGAAATGTCTCACTCGATCTGAGTAAGTTGGTAAGCTAAGAATTAATTTTTTGATTCTAAGCTAGGATTCAAGCACATGCATTAATTAAAAGATAGTGTTACCACATAATCTGTGAAGAAACATAATAAACTGTTTGGTTCTTTTCCTGACTACTCTTCAATTGCAATTGTAATCTTATTGATTATTTCATTAAACTTTGCAATGTCTGTAGATTTTAATAATAAAAGAGAAGCGCTATACTTTTATGAATAAAATAAAAAAAAGCACCATAAAGAGATATTTATTTTCATCGAACATGAAAACAAATATCTCTTCGTGGTGCTTTGGTTTATGCATGAAATTAAGCATGCATGGAACAAATATGTAAATGATTAAATTTAAAGGTCATTGAAAATATTTGAGCCTTGTTGTTACTCATTGAATGTTTCTATCAGTAATGAATGAAACAATGAAAGGGAATAGTCCTAATTTCTCCTGCAATTGGTTTCCCATTCTTGTTTCATTGACCTAGAGAGACCTGATGAGCTACCTGAACAAGGCAATATGGAAATAATCCAGACATATGTGCCGGGACATAATCATGCTGAATAACAGTTCCGGATGAAATACAATGAAGAACAATATAAACGGACATGGGATTTCCTCAACATATTCCTGAGCTGTCCACAGCATTATAGAGTCCTATTAGTTTCAATTGTGTGATGATCTACGAACTTAGCGCTCTTTTATTCACTTAATGCATTTCAGATTTCACAGACTTTATTCATTTAACGTATTTGCAGAAATAACAGGACTAATTTTATATTTAGTGTAAACAGAGAGTCCTGGCCTAGTTCTTAAGAGCACATGTCGAGATTTTTTGGGATCCAAAGATTGTGAGTTTCAATCGCCGCTGACGCTTAAGGTAAATCGACCTCCTTCGCCCCGGTGTACCAAAACGTCTCCAAATATGGCGAGAAAACACATTACCACAAATATCTTGACAGAAAGAAATAACGTAAACGTAAATATCTCAGAAACTGTTGCATTCATACAAACATAACTTTTTAGTTTATATGCTAAAATCTTTTATGAAAAATGTGAGAGCTTTCTTGAGTGATACATTTCGCAGACTTAAATTTCAACTGAACAAGTGTGGCAAAGCATTCATTTAACAATAGTGTACTACAACATTTAAGTTCTTAAGCTATCTTACGTTTTCAATTTTGAACAGCACCCTATTGCTGTTTTGCATTTTAATGTCATGGTTCATTGAGTATTTTCATATTGCTTTCTCTTCTCTTTTTTGTATTTAAAAATTACCATAAGCCGGCACATTGCGAAAATTATATTTGGTGAAGATGTAATAACATTTCCTAGCATGTACGTACTGAACCGGGATATAGCCACCTTATCGAATAGCAGAACAATAAATCCTTTGTCTATTTGTGTTGGTCACTAAAAGTGATAACTGAAGAAATTATGTTACAAGAGCATTGTGTACTGCCATTTGTTAAACGACACAAGATCGAATTTGACATTCATTCAATAGTTAGTTTTGATTTGACAACCATTTGCTGTCAAAATAGAATTCGATTGCTGCCTCATTTTTACCGTCGATGACACCGGGATACACTATTATGCACTTGAAACCAAGTAATGGACAAAACAATCTTCCAGTGAATCTGTTACAAAGAGAAGGACAGTTGAAAAAATTATTGCAATGAGTTTTTGATATGCGAAGGACATCATGGACTTTTTAGAAAAAGGAAAAATGATCAATAAGCAATATTACTATAAGCTATACCATTTCAATTTTTCTTTTTAATACAGGTACTTTTGGAATTATCTGCATATGAACCATGATAAAAGAGGGATAAATTATAGTAATAAGAATCGTTATTGCTTTCCTCTGCATATTTAATTAACCGTAATAAGTTATGATCATATTCATACATAAGTATTCATTCTATTCATAACCCATGTTTCATTGGTTGAAGAAAACTTTATAACTACCTTGCAAATTAAATGGAAACGTTTCTTCTAAAAAAAAGTTAAGCTAAATAATTTGACTGTAGTTAATGTAAAATTGTTCGTTTTCTCCAAGTAGCAGAAAAATAAATCACGCATAATGGATAATTTTCTAAACATGCTTTCGATCGAGGTCTCTAATTTTAGTATTTTACTATGCATATGAGGTTAATATGAAGAATATAAAAACTTAATTATTTCAAAATGTAAATAGGATTGCATGCTATAAAAATCAACTGTGTGATTACAGGTATGAACCAAACGATTTAAAATAAATACAAAGATATAAAACATATACTTACAACCTAGCAAACCTATAAAAGAATTATCAATAAGCTAGAGTGTATATATATATATAATAAATGTGACTAACAAATTTATTAATATTTACAAAAAAAAAAAGAATTTAATTTATATGATACAAAATCTTCAAAAATAATTTCAAATACTTATGTTAAATAAGATAAGGAAAAAAAAATTTCACTGTCATTTTCAATGAAAATTCTTTTGAAGGAGGCGTTTTTTTTTTAAAAAAAAATGTAATGTTTATGTTATCGCATAATGAGTTGTTTCAGCTCTCATAGAAAATGTATGAGTGATTATCTGAGTATGAGTGCTATAAAAGTGACTATCTGAAAATGTATGAGTGTCTTTACATTTGCGTCATCCGATTAGTGCAATAAAAGTGATGCGTCGAAAAAAGATTTCCATTTGTACGTCTTAAGTACAAATAATGAGATGATATTTTTTGTGCAATAGAACTTTTATGAAATGTATAGTTATTGTCTGCCAAAGTACGTAATATACCTATGTCCAAAATAATCGGGTTGGAATGCTTTCCAGTCCACACCCTTGGGACGAAAAACTATTCGCAATAAATAGCCAAATGTAACAACCATTGATTTTCTGGTTAAACATAGCTCCGTCACACATGAGAACCCTAATGTTTTCCCCTTCCCTCGCCAATTTAGTGCTCGGCACCGTTTTAAATGTTGTTCCGTGTGCTCAGAATTCGTAATGAGTTTTTATGGACAATAAGACACATATTCTTTGCGCTTGCGTCTAAAATCTATTTGAAACGTTTGCCAGTTGAGAAATTAACATGGACGTCTTATTTCGATGTGCATTCTTCTCTGATATTTCAACGTGTATTTTTATATAAATGGTCATTGCTACAAGAAAGGAGGTAATATTCAAGAAAGAGAGATTATTTGGTGCTTGATAATAGGCTGAAACTTGAAGGACTTGGAGATTTGTAGTAGTTGGCAATTTTAAATGTATGGAAATAAACATTTATCGAATCCACCGCCAAAATTGGTCAATAATGTTTTTTCCCGTACACTTTCGATTAGCTCTCTACAGAGTTTTAATATATCATTTTAAAGCAAAATAATATGCGTTACATGTTAATACATGTAACGCATATTATTTTGCATGTAACGCATTAGTACATGTAACGCATATTTTATATAATACATGCATACCTTTTTATTTAAGTTTATGAGAATTTTTTTAAAATAAATTACTATATGTAATTTTATTTTGATCGTGAATTTAGTTACATTTTTATTTTCAAAAGATCTTAGGCGACAATAGAATCAAAGTATCAAGCTAGTGTAATTATTGAAATTCATATTCATTCTAAATTACTGGTATGATTTCATTCTTGTAGAGGACTAAAGAAGAATATTTTTAAAATTCATTTTGATGAGGTCAATGGATAAATTGATTTTATGAGAATACGTTTTCGTAACAACATGAATATAGTTTTATTTGCCAGAAAGTGATATTTTTGTACCTATTTTTATTACTTTTTAATGAAGAAATCTAAAATTATGAGAAAGATTATGATTATAAAGTTTCTGGAGCATTTATCAGATCCACTAGTAAAATAGTTTCGTAAAATAATTTTGGCGTTCTTTCATTTAGCGCTGTGTGGAGTTTACTGCGGCGGTTATCGGCGCTGTTTTAAAATATGCTATTTGCCGATATTTAAAATCACGCTCATAGTATGTGCTAAACAACAATTTCACCAGAATCGGCTATCAAGTGTGTCTCGTATGCTAACGAAATTTTGTGAAACTGGCTCAATAAACAGGAGAAGGCATGGGAAATCTAGTGCATAGAAAATGTACCATTCACAGGCGTTTGATTTCATAAGGATTCATGGGACACAGGCCAAAAAGAAAGCATGTATTTACTGCAAAAATGCGATCCAGTCATCTAAAGTGAACCAAACAATAGGTTAAACATATTTATGCTCAATTGCTGCAAACAATTACATTCACAAAAATTTGAAAATCAACCTCAAAGGTCTAGATAGCCAACAAGTAGGTTGACATCCAGCAAATTCAGACAACTGTGTGTAACATCTAGTTTTTTCCATAGTTTGAGGATGGGGTTCATATCAAAGGATAGTTCTGTGAATGCCCGGGTCTACAGGGGACCTACTATTAAAAACAAGTATGGATATGTCTCTGAGTCCAAGGTAATTCAACACCATGCCTTAGACACAAAATGGTAAGCATCATACGTATGACAGTTATGTTGCTTATTTTGTTTGCTTTTCTTATCTTTATGCCCATTTTCCATTTTCATAGGTAAAAAAAATATATGAAGTGGAAGTGTGTATAGCATCATAACAATACTACTTGTCATTGCTTTAAAAGTTGGAATGAAACTTTATGGAGAACAACATATAAACGGGAAAAGATGAACAAGAAATCTGGATCATTGAAACAGCCAAAGATAGCATTTATCCAAATCTGATTGCATGAAATACTCCTCGAATATATCCAGAAGCCTAATTTTGTCAATGCCCAGTCGTTGTGCAGCCGTCTTCAGACACAGGCCCATTGTGCCCCATTATGTATCAGTAGTTCTAAATGTTAATATAGTTTCTGTTTTAATTTCTGGTAATTTAATTGCATTATTTACTTTTCAAATATCCACTTTAGTTAACGATAGACACTGAAGTTAACATTTTCTTTTTTGGCGCAATTTGCGTTAAAAGCTGTTTCATTTGAGGGAGTAGAGTTTTAAATTCATGCGATGCTATAAACATGTTTTTTTATACAAGTAGTTCTAATCATGCAAATATTTTCTCTTTTTTGTTATTTACAGCAATGCATGACAGCTGTATGCAGCATATTTATGTGGTCGTGGTAGACAAAGGGTCATGGTCACGAACCCACAACCAGCGTTATTGTAGTCGAGTTTGATGTTCGAGCCCTGGTAACACTTAAAACCCGTTGTGTAGTAGGCCTAATCCACGTTAAATTAGTCAGGAGCCAATGATCTCATGATAATTTTGCGTGAAAGTTAGGAGAGGGGTGTGCAACTTCAGGTGTCGTTTTTGTCACATGAACGTGGTTCAAAATCAAGAGGTCCATTGTCAATAGCCAATTGTAGGAACAGTTGTATTAATTGTATCTATGCATTATATGTCATCTTATTTTACAAGCAAATTTGATTGTAAATGTTTTAGAAAATCATACTTTTAGTCCTCGTATATTTCCAGCTCTGTTTGTGTTTTGTAATTTTACTTACCTTTGTATTTTCAAATTAGGCAATTTTTTACGCTACAGGTTAAAACGAGTTTTGTTGTAACCCATCTTAACTTATAAAAAAAGTTATTAAGTCCTGAGTACGGGGAGGTTGTTTCTTGGTGGGTCAATTTATAGCTCTTTGCTACAATTTGTAATTTAAGCCCTTTTGGGTGAGCTTGTCCACCTTGGTTATTTCGCCAACAGCCCCCGTATTGCCCCAAGTGCAACATTAATAAACAATCAATCAATCAAAAAGCATAATAACTTTTCTGTGCCAAACAGGTGATTACAGCATGTGGTGCAGCTTTTTGCTCACTTCTGCACTGAAATTGAATATTACTTAATTGAAGCATGTGTTTTTTTTTATTATGGTATTCAATAATATTTTTTTTCTCATTTAAAATAAATAAAATACAATTAATTCTTACATCAACTTTTTTGCAGATTATAACAAATATCAAAAGTTTGTAATACATAAAAAAATTTGTTGCTTAACACAAAGAAACTTTGTAAAATTTTATATATTTTAAAATTAATCAAAAAAAAAAAATAACTAAATTGAAATTAAAATGTAAAGAGCATAAAAAAGATATAATTCAGTCTTCAATAATTTTCTATTTACCTTCCTCTTTAAATAACTTACCTCCTAAAAGATTTCCAACTATACAAATGAAATGAACAAAAAATAATTTTTTTATTATTCAGAATTCAACGTCGACTCATATTGTGGACATCTTTTGAAATTTTCGTGTTATTCAACTTCGATTGCTTAATGAAAATAAAATGTTTCATACAATTCAATTATTCATACAAAATTTAAGAGCAAGAGTTATTCTGAATTGAAGAAAAACATGTAATTCAAATATCTGAAGTATTTAAAAAGTTTGACTTTCATTTTTAAAAAGCGTTTCTTCATAAGTTTTTTTTTTGACATTATAGTACTGCATTCAATACTATGCATTTATTATTACATTCCTTATTTTGGAATATAGCGTCACAACGACGTTTCACTGAACTGGAAAGTACTTGAAGTTCCTAATTTGTTATTTCATAGTTCCAAAATGCTATTACAGCATGTGTTAACTGTCTTTCATTTGATAGACTTTGTATTCGTATAGGATTTTGTAAAAAGTGCCACACATTTTCTCTGGGAGCTTAAATATGAAATACTGGCCAATCCAAAGATTCCATTATCTTAAGTAACCTATAGTTTCCTTAAGTTTCAATTCAGTTATGTACATATCTTTTTTGAGTGGCAAGGAGAGGAATATTGTTGAAAAATATATAGAGCATTATTGGAAATTAGATAACTGAAAGAAAGCAACAGATTTGGCTCCAGAATTATATCTATTTATTATTATGCGGTTGATCGTCTAATGAATGCAAGAAAAAGCTCTTGCGATTAAAAAACAGATTCTTTCAGAGCAAAATAAATAAATAAATAAATTTTCAAAAAAAATTTTTTTTTTTCATAACCTCTAGCAAAAACATTCTATTTCCTTTGAACAGGAAGCAATTAGCACACACATAAAAATATACAATAGCACCGATTCAAAGTTCTCACAATCACGGAACACAGCAATTCAAATCGCAGTATCACATTAATATATATTGTCCATATACATAAAGTGTATCCTCTTAACTGATACGTACAGTAGTTGATATACATGCACAAGAGAATGTCCTAGTAAATTCTTCCTTCGCTTAAACGCATCAAAAATCGCCAAATTTAGTGGCTTGGCGATCAAATTTGTTTCTATGTTTGTCGCTAAGCTCACCTTTACCTACATGCAGCATAGCTTCCAGATATATTTTCATCTTGTTTGTAAAATGGTCTTCTCTGCCGAAATTTTTATTCCATAAGGAAGACAAAAGAGAAAAAATGATCGAAATTTTCACGTAGCAAAATATTTTTTCGCATTTTTAGTGTACTTTCGATTGCTTGTACCCAGTTTATTGCTTTAAAATAAATGCCCATATAATAAGGTGGATAGGATGTTGGACATTTGGCATAATTTAATCTGCATGCAACTTTTCTGTTTTGCATCGCACATATTTTCGATAGCGCCTTTCATATCGAGTTATTTTATTCGCATTAGACCAAATAGTTTGTTTCCATTGGTTATCTTTCCAGCCAATACGTTCTTTCACCCACAGAATTCTTTCTGCTATTGCTGTTGATTAAGGAAAGGGTTTTCCTTGGAATCCTAGCTCTAAGTCCAAAATTTGACAACTTTCTTCTTACCATTCTTGAATTAAAACTAACAAAATCTGACCTTAAGTTATTTTCGATGTCTTCACATGACACCCATCTGCTACCAGCGCCTTATTTTGTGTTTAAAAATTTAACTATTTTGATTCCTTGTATACGTTCACCAGAAATAGTAATTTTTCCACTTACTTGACTGCGATTTCAGCGGAGGATTTTGCCCAATACTGCAATTCTAGTTCAGGGAGTCCAGTCTTTTCTTGTTGCTCTCATTGATCAATTATTAATTATAAATACAAGTATAATTTATATTGTTATAATTTAAATATAAATAATATTTCAAAAACTTTCAGAAACTAGCAATTGAATTCGTATGCACACAAATCTACATTTCACTGTTGGAAAACTGAATAAAACAGAAAATGTTTCTTCAGAGAGCAAATTTTATCTTGTACATTAAAACGCATTCATTGTTTTTCAGAACAATGGCTGTAATTGAATAATTATGATGCGCTCTCCGATTACTACTTAAACTTATACGAATTTGTATAACCTTTTGAGAGTATATGCGACGTAAAGTTTTAAATATTAACTAATTATTATTTAAAATATTTAATACTCAAATAACTTTTTATTATTATCTAATTAAGTTTTAGTTTTTTTTGTTTCAATTTCACATTAAAATTGCTTATGAATGACATATAAATGTTTGCATGGTACGAAACAGTTTATTTTCTATAATCACACAAAGTTTAAAAAGCATAAAAATTTCAAAAAATGCCCATAATATTTGTGTGCCATCATTATAAATACTATAAAAATATAAGATTAGTACATTTATATAGGAAAGCGTGAATAAAATTTTAAAAATTGTCATAATTGTTGAATTTTCAAAAATTTAATGTGAAAACTCTTTAAATTATATCACACATTTAGTGTTCTAAAAAATTATGTTTTGGGTTATTAAAATATTTCTTGCTTTTCATATTGAGGGTTTCCTGTGGGAGAAATGGGCATCAAATGAAAGTGGGATTTTTCCGCCGGCGTCAGCACTTTAAGAGACGGAAATCTGTACATTTGCCATAAGAGAATAGCCGGAGAGCAGACGGTATCATCGCGCCAATTCATGATTGCGTGGAAGCAAGGTAATCACTACTGGTCGGATAACAAATATCTCTTCAAACGAAGTCAATGTGTTATCGTGTAATTTTCAGTTGTGGAAAATGCGAATCAAAATGTGTAGTGGACGGAGTGTCCTGAGCACATCAGCGCTCCGATGGTGCAGGGGATTTTAAAAGGGACGAACCAGTTTGGATGACAGGTCAATCGTGGTCATCACCCCCAAAACAATAACTGCAGTGGACAATCTGGTGAGCTTCTGGGGCAAGATATTGACATCATTGTTTATCAGCAAAGGAACTGTCCACGCACCTCTCCATGTTAGTGAATGAGATCAGCCATTGGGCCACCATACACAAACTGAAAACAGTAATCAAGAATCTTCGATGTTGCATGTTGTTTGAAGGGATTGTTTATTCTGTTGCATGGCAGCACTCGCCCTCAAGTGACTACTGCGTGTGCAAAAATTTGGGGCGGCGAATACTTATAATATCCTCCATCTGCGCCTGACCTCGGGACTAACATGTCTTTGATCCACTCAAGAGAAGCGTAAAAGGACAGCAGACGGCTGTGCAATTCTGATCACAATCTCGAAGTTCTTCATTCAGGATATTCTTCATAACTTAGTCCACCTGGACGCTTGTATCATTATACAAAGTAATTAGGTATATCCCTGGTAAACTTAATGCACTATTTCCATTAAATTATTTGTAAAACCAACAACAATCCCACTTCCATTTGTGTGCTCTTATAATTTTTTTAAATGCTTTCGTAAAATTTATTTTCATATTTAAAAATAAAATAAAGATTTTGATGCATTGATTTTTGAAGTGAATCTTTAAAAGGGGAGAAACATATTTAAGGAAGAAGAAAAAACCAATAGGGTATATTTTTTCCCCTCACGAACACTCAAAAAATATATATTTTAAATCTTCATTTTTTAAATATATTATCAAAATAATCCAAAACCCATTAATGATCCATGAGTGTACCATTCTAAAAATCAGTTGATTCTCTTAATTTATTTTCAGGGTGTGTAATTTTACAGCGTGTGAGTGAGTGAGTGAAGGTTGGGGTTTATGGTGCCAAAGCCAAATGGGTATATGTTGCGCCAAACCATTTGTAACTATATTGAGTAGCTGTACATTGAGTAACCATTTGTAACTGTACAAGAGAGATAGAAAAAAAAGAGGGGGGGGGGAATGGTTGACAAGAAACAGTTTTGAAAATAGAGATGGGGTTTAAGGTATCCCGGGGCGAATCATCTTTATTTGCCAAAGATTAGAAATCCCAGGGAAAGAATGACCACAAGGATACCTAACGGCCATGATTGCGTTACTTATCTGAAGAATATAAGCCCCAGAGGGAAATTCTAAATTGTTTTCAACAACGTGAATCATTTTTTTACCTAGTTTTAACAATTTAAAAATAAATAAATAAATAAGCGATAAAATGTTGGTAAACAAATATTTATCTTATTTATTTTATTATTTGTTCCACAGTTCGTATTGCATATTATTTTTCTTTATGTAATAAACTTCTGAATTCTAAAAATTGACGTAGACATTTTGTTATTTACCTCCATTAACAATACCTGTTGAAAGAAATCAATATATTACAAATTACTTTATTGTAACATTAAAAGCACAAAACCACCTAAAGACCATTTCAAAAATTTAGTTTATTTCATTTATTTTCATTGACACATCTGTTGATTGATTGATTGATTGTTTATGAACGCCGCTTTTAGAAACAACACATGTCCATTGGCGACGGAACTTGTCATTTTGAATCACGTTCAAGTGACAAGGACGACACCAGAGCAAGCACCTAACTCTCCTAACTTCAACACCACGTGAACGTGAGGGCTTTGAGAAGAACAGATTTAAAGTGCATCAGCCCTGCTACACGAGGTGTATTAAGTGGCATCAGGACTCAAACCCATGGCTGGACGAACGAAACAACGTAAGGTAGTTGGCCATGAATATGTGACCATGACCACTCGGTTGCGATGGTCATTATGACACTGTTAGACAATTAACAGTGCCATTTGTTGGTTGGAGGCCTGTTGAGGTCGTTCAATAATTATTTTTGGAAATGATTTATCTCCAAAAATAAAATATTAAAAGGAAACACAAAATTGCATTTAGTATGTTAAAACCAGCTTAATGTATGATTCGCAATAAAGTTAATTTATTACAAAGGAAATTCTGATTGACAATTGCTTTAGAAAAATTTCAGCCATTTGTAACAATCCATGGCAAAAACAACTTTCTAAATGTTAAATAAAATTCAAAATGTAATATTAATAATATATTCTTAAAGAAAAAAGTATTTAGAAATAAATTTGACTCACAGTTTATAAGTTTAAAAAGTTAATTTTTTTAAAAAAAGTGTTCGAATATGTAGAAAAAATGTAAAAGATTAATAATTATTGTAAGTTCTTCAAATAAAGATTATTCAATTATTAATTATACTTTCAAACTGAAAATATAATTTTAACTGTAATATAATCAAAATAAGAAAAGCAAGTTTTCTTAAATTTTTAGTGGAAACAAATTTACTATCTCCATATGCTCTATAACGATACGTAATTGAAATAAAAATGATATAACATACCTCCAAGAAGTCCACCACCTAAGAAAAAAATATGTGTTTAAAATAAATAAAAATGTATACTCTTAGATGTTTAATTCGTTAAACAGACCCAATATGCAGGGTTATTAAACATGAATCATCCAATTTCCAAACTCCATGTTTTCAAAACTAAATGACACAGACTAATACACGAACAAGTAATACATGAATGCAAAAGAAAATTTAGAAGTTTGATATTGTGAACAATAGGTGACCTTCGTCAAGCTATCTAGCAACCAATCTAATTCGCAGTTAGATCGGTTGCAGATGACTTGATGTTACACACTTAATTCACCTGATATGACCCCATAGGATTTCTTCCTTTCGAGATTTGTAAAAGATATAAGTGTATGCACCATCTATTACCCACAAATTTATGTGAACAACTGATTTCTGCTGCTGCACAATCAATCACCACTGACACTTTATAACGGGTTTAGTAGGAATTTGTAGTTATATCGAATTGACATAACACTTGTAACTAAAGGAAGTTATATCGAACACTTTTAAAGAAAACTTCCACTTCCATTGCAGTCAAATATTACTTATTCTACGTCGTTTATTTATGAAAATGTAGCCTTTCGAAATCGGATTATTGGTTTTGAATAACCGTGTAAAACGAGTATTATTGCGAAGTCTGAAAATATAAATAGAAAAAAATTTGCATCCTTTTATAACTTATATATATTTTCATATATATATCGCACATGTAAGATGAACCTCAATCGTCAACTGAAGAAATGCGCGTTTATGAGCATTTGTTAAATTAACTTAAGAAACTACGCTATTAATTTGAGAAGCATACGACCTTCCTGTTAAATTATTAAGATGGAACCAATTTCTTTAATTAAAGTGAAAGCAAAACTTGATCAATGTACCATGGACAAATACAATCTGATGAAACAAGCTTAAGTAAATCTAATGTTTTCCTGTGACTCAAATATTTTTTTAACGTAAAAGATTAGTGACTGAAGTCGAAGTTCACCTAGAACACCCGAGACTAATGAAAAAGTGAATGATTTCACACACACATGCAAACTATCTCTGTCTGTCACTAAGAATGATGAAAGCGTCTTTAAACATGAACAAAGAAACGATTCCTATCATTCTATATGAACATTTGGGTTAAAAAAGGAATGTTCTAAATTTTTTTCACATGCTTTAACCAATGAACAAAAGTAAATGAGAAGAGCACGTTGCAGATACATCATTTCAGCCAATAAATATAATCCAAACTTCTTGAAATTGATGATTATAAGGAAAAAAATATTGTTTTTTCAATATGATTTTAAAACAAGCAGACTAAATACGGACTGGAAATAAAAAAAAACTCATCAGAAGCAAAAACACAAGAAAAATTCTTACATATAACAGGTCAATTGAAAAGTCCCCGACCTATCATAGTAAAACACATTTTTTTGGCAAAATTAGATACACTGATTATAGCGACCCTCCAAATTTTCGATACTATTTTTGTAGTACGATTTGTCCTTTGCTTCAAAATAGACCTCAGTTTCGGCGATCACCTCTTCATTCGACGAAAATTTCTTCCCAGCGAGCATTCTTTTGAGATCTGAGAACAGGAAATAGTCGCTGGGGGCCAGATCTGGAGAATACGGTGGATGAGGAAGCCATTCGAAGCCCAATTCATGGATTTTTGCTATCGTTTTCACTGACTTGGGACACGGTGCATTGTCTTGGTGAAGCAGCACTTTCTTTTTCTTCAAATGCGGCCGTTTTTCGGCGATTTCGTCCTTCAAACGGTCCAATAACGCTATGTAATAGTCGCTGTTGATGGTCCTTCCTTTTTCAAGGTAGTCAATGAAAATTATTCCATGCGCATCCCAAAATACAGACGCCATAATCTTTTGAGTTGACTGTTGCGTTTTCCCACGCTTTGGAGCGAGTTCATCGTGTGCAGTCCACTCGGATGACTGTCAATCGGACTTCGGAGTGAAATGATTTCATCCATTGTCACATATCGACGCAAAAACTCGGGTTTATTACGCTTGAGCATCTTCAAACACTGCTCCGAATCATCAACTCGTCGTTGTTTTTGGTCAAAAGTGAGCTCGCGCTGCACCCACTTTGCGCGGCACCACTAGGGATTTCTCATACCCAAATATTCGTGAATGATATGATGTACACGTTCAGTTGATATCATTAGAGTGTCTGCTATTTCATTGAATTTCAATTTATGGTCATTCAAAATCATTTTGTGGATTTTTTTTAATGTTTTCGTCGGTAACAACCTCTTTTGGGCGTCCACTGCGTTCACCGTCTTCGGTGCTCATTTCACCACGTCTAAACTTAGCATACCAATCCTTGATGGTTGATTTTCCTGGGGCAGTGTCCGGAAACTCGGTATCAAGCCAAGTTTTTGCTTCAACTGTACTTTTTCTCTTCAAAAAGCAATATTTTATCAACACGCGAAATTCCTTTTTATTCATTTTTTTCACAATAACAAAAGTTGCTTCTCTCAAAATGCTATAATTTACAAACTAATGATCCGACAGCTGTCAAATTTATACACGCATATTTTGAGGGCTAGGGCTAACTAAAAAACATATGGATTTAATTTTAGTAGTGCTACCTATGTGTCAGGCCGGGGGACTTTTCAATTAACCTGTTATACACACACATATGTATGTATGTATTAATTCATTCGGAAAGTTCTGTTCGTTTCTGAAGCGAAAAAAAATAATAGATTTTCCCACGTTTAATAATATTTATTGTACAATATAATTTTCCTCGTTTCTACGTCTGTAAACATTTCATACGTGAAATGCTTACGTATGAAAGTTAAGAGAGAAAATTTTGCTTAATCGAGTCGTCATCTGCACATCTCTGTTTGCTCGGAACGAAAACAAATGCATTTAGGACCGGATGATAACTGCTGACGAAAAATGGATTACTTTCGAATAAGGGAAATAATCCTAATAATAGAAATAATGGGAACAATATCGTAAGGAAAAGCGTATACTTGCAGAATGGACTATCTGACCCCTCCACTTCTAATTTTTGATGGATCCTGAATAAGAGAACGCTCCGCATATAATGGGACGTCCAAGAACCAATACATTTCGAACTTTCGAAACCTAACAAAAAGCTCAATTTGGAGATATACTGTCAGCAAATGTCTGATTTAAACAAAGCAATTAAAGAAAAGAGGTCAGCGATGTTCAATATGAAGCCCATTATATTGCAACATAATAAAGCCAAACCACATGCTAGTTTTGCTTTTCGTCAACATATCACAGAGCTATGCCGAGAATTTCTGTTGCATCCACGATATTCCTCAGACTTGACACCTTCTAATTATCACTAGTTTATCACCCCGTAAAATATTTGTAGGAAGGAAAATAATTCATAACAGAAGCATACGTCAACTTAGCTTCACATGAGCTCTTTGCCTCTAAAACAAGATATATATATATATTAATTTATTCAGTTATATTCAAAATATGAGGAAAAAACATGTCATACCGCCTCCTGAATTGCTATCCTTTCCTAGAAAGAAAAAAAAAAGGAATCGTATGTTTTATGTTTATATTTTCTGTACACATGGATATATATAAAATAATAAGTCGGGGCGATGTTCAAATATACTTGTTTATTCTACTCTTGCTGAGAGAGAGAGAAAGAGAGAGCACATAGTTAGATAATGGGGGGGGATATACAGATGATGTACAGCATAAGAATGCAGAAAAGAGAGAATTTCGCCTTATTTTTCATTTTATGCAAGGGATATTTCCCTTTCACATAGATCACATAATAGAGGTGTAAGGATTTTAAGGAATTTACATGACCGCCAACATCCTTGTAGGAGTTATTTCTACAAGTGTTCAATCGTAAGAACCATGTGTTCAGTAAATTCTAATGAGCACGGGATCACATGAATTAAAGGATAATTTGGTGCTGTATTAGGAGGATAATTTGTATTGTAAGTGAGAGAATAAGAAAAATTAGGAAGTTAAAGAATATTTTCAGTGAAATTGTTTCAAATTAAAGTTGAATCATTACACCCCCATATATATATATATAACATTAATTTACACAAAAATATGCAGAATTTGGAAACAAAAAATATGTCATACCGCCTGAATTGCTATCACCTCCTAGAAAGAAGAAATGCAATGTATGAGTTATGTTCACATACACACACGTACATATATATATATATATATATATATATATAATGATAATATATTCTCGAATCAATTTGTTATACTATTTGGAAATAGAATATGCCATACCGCTTGCTTTGTTATCATCACATAGAAAGGAAAAATACATAATATGATTTATCTCTACATTCACACACACATATATATACAGGATGCTCACTTCAGTCCCTTGCCATCCTCTTAACTTTAAAACGGCTGCTGCTATGTTCTTAAAAGTGGTGTCTAGGTATAGTAAAGTAGCCATGAGCTACTGAATGAACCCACTTATGGTGCCATCTGGTGAGACACTTCGGAGCTAGCATTCCTATCCCGAAAACGAATTGAGATAGGGGAAAAGAGTGATTTACAAAGTTGTAGTGCATCATAAGTAAGAAAAGACCCCTTATGGTCATAAATAGGAAGAATAGAATGGTTAAAACACACGTTTTTTTTCTTGATTTGATACACTGTGACGTCATGAAACTTGAACGGAAAGGGAAAGTATTATCTTTCGGAAAAACACGACACCGCAATGTAGCACAGACACACAGCATTGCTCGTGATCCCCAATCGAAAGGACCGTGATTTAAATCCCTAAGATTGTATCTTGTACTGACTGCCTTTATAAATATAGTAAACAATACATAAATGGAGTAAAATAGTGTCGCATCAACTTAAAGCAACTTGTGCTAGGTATTAGAAATATTTGCAGCATGCAAATATGTAAGAAAAGCCATCCCTATTCACCTGAGACAGCTGTAAAAGAGACATCTTCTTGGGTTGTAGTATGTTGATGCTCATGGACTTGGAGCGATTTCCTAAAGCTGAATATTGTGAGATGCTTTTACTGTACGGTGAATGTGTACGCAAGGAGCAATCAGCAGTATGACTGTACTGGCAACGTTTCACTGCAGGCCTCCATCCTTCTCATTAAGCTATCCTAACTGTTGCAAAACGTTTAAGGGAGACAAAATGCGTGATTAGTCGAGCATGATAAGACAGACCTGATAAGGTAGGACAGCAAGTTTTTCGGACTCCCTCGCACATCGGAAATGTTGCACAAGAGAGATCAGTCAAAACTATAGCCTTTCCAAAAATCAGGTTTTTTAAAACTTGAATCACACTCATCCATACCGATCAACGCCTCAACAAGTTTTACTGGACGTGGATCCCGAGTGACAATATGCATGGTGCACTGTGTCATGAATCAGATAAAGGTCCCGCCAACATTCTTGGGAGATACAGTATGAACAGATGAGGCATGCTTTTCACGGAATGGCATGTACAATAGGCAAAGTACCCATTACTGGGTGCTGCAAAATCTTAGATGTTTTACCGACGTTCGACATCAAATGCGATTTTCTACTAACATTTAATGTGCAATTTACAATAGCAAGCTGATAAGCACAATATTTTACGATGGTGCGTTAGAAGGTGCGCGATACTTGCAAATGCCACAGAACGTAATATATGATTTTGTGGAGAATCTGCCATTGTTTAATCTTAGGAATTTATGATTTTTCAACATAACGGCTCGCCTGATGAAAACTCATTTCCAGTGAAGCAGTACCTCGTCAAGGAATTCGGGAACTAAAAATTTGAGTATGGTGGTTTCGAAAAGTGACCTCCCCGTTCGCCTCATCTGACTCCACTAGACTTTTTCCTGTGTGGATACCTGAAACAGCAGGTGTATGCAACTCCTCCACAAACATTGCAGGATCCAAGCGACACATTACAGACGCTTATGCCAACGTGTCACGCTATGTGTTTCAACGAATGCATCGTGCTATTCAAACGAGGATCTAAATGTGAATTGCAGCTAACGGTGAGAAGTTTGAACATTTCAAATAAAGGTATAATGTTATAACTAGTTTTTTCTTCTTTCTCCGATCGTTTTGTCACGTCACAGAGTAGGAAATCACGAAAACACAAATACGTGTTTTAACCTTTCTATTCTTCGCATAAATGTTCACAAGGTATCTTTTCGAAATAAATCGATGATGTTCTACAGCTTGGTAAATCACTTTTTTTCCCTATCTCGGTTCGTTTTTGATAAATGAATGTTAAATCCGCTGAGTCGCACCAGGTTGCACCGTAGGTGGTATATACATATACATATATATACATGTATTAGATCGCCCGAAAGTTCTGTCCGCTTCTGAAATGAAAGAAAGTAAAACATTTTCCATACATTTAATAAAATTTATTGTATATTATAATTTCCATCGTTACTAGGTCTATAAATATTCCAGATGTGAGCCTCGTGAGGTAAGTGAGAAAAATGTGCTTAATCGAGTCGTCATCTGCACATCTCTGTTTGTTCAAAACGGAAACAAATACATTTAGGTCTGAAGGATAACTGCTGATGAAAAATTGATTATTTTTCATATATATCGTAAGGAAAAGCGTATACTTGCAGAATGGACTATCTGACTCCTCCACTTCTAATTTTTGATGGATCCTGAATAAGAGAACGCTCCGCATATAATGGGACGTCCAAGAACCAATACATTTCGAACTTTCGAAACCTAACAAAAAGCTCAATTTGGAGATATACTGTCAGCAAATGTCTGATTTAAACAAAGCAATTAAAGAAAAGAGGTCAGCGATGTTCAATATGAAGCCCATTATATTGCAACATAATAAAGCCAAACCACATGCTAGTTTTGCTTTTCGTCAACATATCACAGAGCTATGCCGAGAATTTCTGTTGCATCCACGATATTCCTCAGACTTGACACCTTCTAATTATCACTAGTTTATCGCCCCGTAAAATATTTGTAGGAAGGAAAATAATTCATAACAGAAGCATACGTCAACTTAGCTTCACATGAGATCTTTGCCTCTAAGAACAGGGTATTTTACAAATGGTTTTTACAAATTACCGTCACACTAGCCAGATTTCATAAGTAACGATGGAAATTATATTGTGCAATAAACATTTTTAAATGTAGGAAAAATGTTTTATTTGCTTTCAATTCACAGTCGGACAGAACGTTTCTGTAGACTTTACACACACACACACAGATATATATATATATATGTAATGATTTAACTTAATTCACATTAATTTCTTACTTAAATAATTTAATTTACTAAATTTGCCCATTTTCTCCTTTAAACGATAATGTTCATTCGTATTTCCTGATACAATTCCTATTCTTTAATTCCTATTCTTTAGGTCTATACTTATCTTCCCTGGAAGTCCCTCCATTCAGACAATTTGGACTCTGACGTTTAATTGAATTTTCCCTCATATAAATAGCAAAACACAGCGAAACACGCTCTCTTCTTATTGCTCTTCTTATACTCCTCTCATTACCTTACTGCTGTTCTCTTATGATCATTTGAAATTTGTATGGTAACTTCGCTTCGGCCTTTGGTGGCCGAAGTCCGACTAAAGTCTGCTACAATATGGAAATAAAAGTATTTCGACCATGTATTTAATGATTCATTAATATTGAACGAACGTCAAAGTAAATACGTTACATTTAGTCGACAGGATCGTTACACACTCACACACACACACACATACACACACACACACACATATATATATATACTGATTGCCATAAAAATTTGTGCACCAAGAAGTAAGAGTGGTATTGTTATGAAATTTGGTATGAAAGTATGTGTCAGGCAGACATGTAAATCATTTGAAATACAGAGTGATTGCGCTTTACGTAATGCCAAGAGCGGGAGATGAACTCATTCTGCTTGTATTATAAAACAGGTAAGCATAGCTTGTTTGCGTGTATTTAATCTATTGTGGAGGGAAGTTTTAACTAAAAATGCCATACGCTGCCATTGGAACAGGGGGGAAATCGTAGAGACGATGGAAACCAGGTGATCGGCTCAGCGAGTAGCTCATCACCAAGGCCGTTCTGACTTTACTGTAAGGAGGTGTTGGGGTCAGTGGGCAAGAGGGAGGTCTGTTTTCACACCGACTAGGCTCTGGACGCCCTCGACAGGCCAATAATAAAGAAGACCGTCACATCATTCGACACGTATGCGTAGCGCCAACTGTTTTCTTGTCTACCTTCCATTAACAGGAAGAACCTTTACTACGGACGTTCTTGTCTGTCCATACCATCGCAAGGTGCCTGACTGAAGGATAGTTGCTATCGTGGCGCCCATTACGTGTACTGCCATTGACACCTACCTACCGTCGCTTCATTTGAAGTGATGTCGTGTTCGAAGGGATTGGAGTGCAACTGTATGGCGCAACTGTAGTGGAGTGCAACTGTATGTCTATAGCGACGAATTCAGATTCCATTTGAGCGGTGAGGACAATCGTGTACGTGTGAAAGCCCCGTAGTGAACTTATCCATCCTGCCTTCACTGTACAACGGCATATATATATGTGTGTGCATTATTCAATTTGAATAAATAAAAGAGAAAATTTATCCTAAAAGAATAAAATTTTAATTTTAATAAGAATGATGGTTTTACTGTTCCTCTCTCAAATGTTATCTTGTTGGTAACAGAAGGTAAGCTAACTTTTTTTTTAAATCTTTCGAACGCATATTTCACGTTGCTTAAGAAATATTAATTCAGTAGCAAAAATAGATTCAATACTTTAAACTTTACACTTTATTACACAAATTGGAAAAGTTTCATATTAAAATGAGCAAAAATTATTGATTTATAATGAATCGAAAAAGTGTGTCAATATGCTCTACTTTTGATTTCGATAGGAACTAAGTCCTTTTAAGTACAAAATTCTGTCTCTTATTTCAGAATTTCATGTCTTTCAGATGATTTCTCGTGGAGGTATGGTAAAACAAAACACCTGTTGTTTAAGTTTTGCACACCAATCGTGTAGACCAATCAATTTTTTTTGTGTATCATTCTCATCTTTCGCTCTCTGTCAATGACGTATTTTTGTCAAATATGAGAACTTCTCCATAAAATCAAAAGAAGAGAATTATACTGACATATGCAAATGAAAAACTGTACAGAATTATAATTTTTTAAGGAAAAAGAAGAAAAATACCAATCTGTAATTTGTTCATGTAAATTTAGATACTAAAATAATGAAGGAACAGCAACAAGAACGAAAGAGTAAGATCTCCGAATGGGAAATTATAACCAGTAGGAATCTGAAGACAAATTTTTTATTCAAAAAGTGAAAAGCAAATTATTAAAAATGTTAAGAATTGTAGCAGTTATCGTATTATAGTAATGTCATATACAAGCTTTTAAAATGATCAATAACGTATCCTTAATTTTTCCATAAGTAAAAATCCTCATCTCATAATAGAATGGTAAACTGCATTCAAAATAAGAAATAGGCACAAATTATGGAGTGAATTATTGTTGTTAGGTAGACGATGAAATTAAAAGAAAATTAAAAAAAAAATTGAAATTTACAACTAACGATCAAAATATTCGTGGCTTAGACTGGCTTTTTTAAAAGAAATCTTAAGATTAATAACGTTAATTACGTTCAATTGTAATGTATATAACTCGGAATTAATTTTTCATAAATTAATTTATGTATATAACTCTTCCAGAAATAGATTTCAAAAATATGAGCATGAAGTGCATATCTTTTATCGCATATATTGTGATATAAAATGTGATAATTTATCTGTAATTCTGCATCTAGAAAATCTGTAGATCATCTGTAATTCAGCATCTTATTCTGGTTGTATGTTGTCGGTTGTAATCAAATTTAAATTACTAAGTAGAAAATTTTAATTACAACAAGTTAAGGTCAATAATAATTCCATATTATACAATAGCAAAAAATAAGTTCAAATCAAAGTTGAATACAACATGAATATTGTAATATATCGAATTTCAAATACAACCTTAGTATTGCTAAGGAGGGCTTAACTAGTTTTATGGATCCCCATTGCTCATAGCCATACTGCGTAAATGCCTTGATTTTTTCAAAAAAAAAAAAAAAGAAAGAAAGAAAGAAAACATAAACTAATGAAAACCAAACAAAAAGAAGAAATATATGCTAATTCAAAAGGCACAGTATTGGAGGAGTAACAATGGATGGAAACAGGTATGCATAAAAAAAAAACCTAATTAAATACTGCATACTTTCAATGAAAAAGTAAAAATGAAATAGATAAGGAATTTTTAAATCTTATGGGAAATTTTATATCATTGTCATATATCATTGTCATCATCATCATATATATAATGTGTTTGGCAGTAAAAAAGTGGCCTGATATATAATATTATCGTGCCACGATGAAACAAAGGCTTAAGAAATCACTTGTTCTTATTTTTGCATATAAAAGTATTATTACTCTTCTTTTAAGTTCAAATTTTTAATAAAATGTAAAAATTAGTTAAAATAATTGCTTTAAATTAATTTGGTTTAACTGAATTCGTTTCCTTTGTTTATACCCTCTATTCTATCTCAAGTAGATCTATTAATTTGAAATGAGAGTTCTGCCTATTTTGGCTTTATACCATCTTGTTATAATGTGGTTCTCTGAACGTATGAGTAGGATTTATTATACTAGTATAAACACACATTTTCTTTCATATGTTTGAGACAGTTTAGGATTAAATTATCTCAATTTTTGAATTTAATTTTATAATTCTTTTGTCTTGAGATATGTTGTATAGATCTTGGTTATGTTTTGATGCATTGTTCTTTGTCGCGCTTTTTTACATTATTGATTTTATCTATTTTAATTATTCGCATGTTTATATTATCGAATGTAGATGACTCTCCTACAGCACGATATCTTATAACACGGTTTCGCTCTAATACGATAGGATTAACTGCAAGAACCGTACTGTAACACTGCAACTTGTAACACCGTTTTGCACTTCAACGATAAGAAAATTTCAAAACCCTTGTACAGCACTAGATAACGTGATTTTTGTTCAACACATTTAAAAACTAAATTACCTTTAAAAATGGTGAAAAGGACAAATCAATTATAGACAGTCACTGGACACATCCTTTTGATGTTTATTTTGGTGTGATTTGTTAAAATTCTCAGTTATATCAAAACATAAGTTAAATAAATATATATATCGCTAAAAGAATTAACAACATCAACATGCATAAAAGATTCAATAATATTCTTCGTAATTGGAATAAAAAAAACACGCATACCACTTGAGCCTCCTTTGGAGCCTATAAAGAAAAAGCACATCACAGGCTATAGATTTGTTTGAAAAACAGAAAAACATTTTATGAGAAACACATAGTTTATCACCTTACAATTAATTTCACACAAAAGTTATGAACGATTCCTAATAAGTAGATGATGAACTTCTTTAAATAATGACTACGTCACTTTAAGGAAAGTATTTTTTTTTTTTGATAAAATTACTTACTAGAATCATATTCGTCTATTTCTTCACTAGAGTCAGCTGATAAAAGAGAAAAAAATTAAATTATTACATGAAAAATAATGAAACCAAAAAAATTTCTCTATAATAATCTTTTCCATTTGAAAAAAAGAAAAAAACATACAATTTGAGTTTCCTTTGGAACCTGAAAAGTAAAACACACATCACATTATGTATTTATGTTTCCAAAATATAGCATTTCATAATACGAGAAATAATTTCTTATTGTCTTTCGATTGATTTAATACAAAATTAAAAAAAAATATTCTTAGTAAATAACTGATGAGTTCTCTTAAATTCTAACTACGTAACTTATATGTATACATATCGTGAAAAATTATAATTCGTCTCCTTACGTTTATTACAAAACGATTCAATACAAAAAAAATAATTAAAAGATTGTTAGTAGATAGATATAGAGCTCTTTTAGATAATGAGTAAGTCACTTAAAGGAAAATAATTTTGATACAATTGCTTACTGTAATCATATTCGTCTATTACTTCACTGGAGTCAGCTGAGAAAAGAAAAAAAAAATTAAATTATTGCATGAGAAATAACAAGAACATAATTAAAAAAAAGTAAAATCTATAATATTCTTAACTATTTGAATAAAGACTTTGCGTACAACTTGAACTTTCGCCGGAGCCTGTAAACAAAAAGAGCATCACATAATATATATGCATTTCAAAAAATAAGAACATACGTATTACGAAACATTAAAGTTTCTCGCTTTATGTTAATATAAAATTAATAAATTATTCTTAATAAGTTAATTATGATTTTTTAACATAATAACTATGTCACTTGAAGAAAAAAATTTTTTTTTGATAAAATTACTTACTATAATCATATTCGTCTATTACTTCACTAGAATCAGCTGATAAAAGAAAAAAAAATTAAATTATTGGATGAAAAATAATCAGAATGTAAGAAATGCATGAAAAAATATATCTATTGCATTAATTTCAATTTTAAAAAAGAACATGTATACAACTTGAGCTACCTTCGGAACCTAGAAAAGAAAGAGCATCACATGATATAGTTATATATGCAAAATATATGCATACATGTTACGACTAATTTAATTTTTTCACCTATCGATTGATTTAATACAAAATTAAGAAATGATTCTTAGTAAATAATTAATAAGTTTTATAAATAATGATAAGGTAATTTGAAGGAAAATAATTTTGTTACAATTATTTACTATAATCTTATGCGTCTATTACTTCACTAGAGTCAGCTGATAAAGGAAAAAAATTAAATTATTACATGAAAAATAAATAAAACATAAAATTACATAAAAAAAATACTTTTTTTTAATTCTTTTCAATTTGAAAAATGAACATGCGTGAGTTCGAGTTTTCATCGGAATCTAAAAACAAAAAGCGCATCACATGATATATTTACGTTTCGAAAATATAGGGTTTCATATTACGAGAAAATAATGTTTGTCTCCTTACAATTGATTTAATATAAAGTTAATAAATGATTCTCAATTGATGTTTGACAAGTTCCTTTAAGGTATCCGACTATGTTCAATACTATGATTTTGAAAAAACGTATAAGTAAATATTTTTTTTTTATATTTACTATTATCTGAATTCGAATGCGCATAAAAATTGTTTTAAAAGTTTTATTGTAATTACAAAATTTAAAAATGCAATTTTTGTTCCATAAACAACCAAAAAAATAGCATGTTTTCAAAATATATACATATGACATCTGTACTGAGACTGAAAAATAAATTTTTAATAATTCACAATATTTGCAAAGTCATTATGAGTCGAAATAAGAACATATGTGCTCTTTTAAATTTCCTCTATTCTTATGCACTAAAATATGAATAAATCCACTTATAAATCATACATTACAAAAAAAAATTCTAGTTCAAACTCTCAAGAGCAGTGTAAAAACATTTCTACCAAATTTTATCAAAATATAGGATGAAAATATTATATTCTTCAGAATATGTATTTTAAGTTACGACATATGCAGAAAACAAAGATATACATTCCCAATAAACTCACCCTTCCCCACCTTTTATAAGTCACACCTTTTTCTTTCTCATCTTCTTTGGAAATTCGATTTTCTTGCTGATGTAATTTTTTACTGGTCATTTTTGCTGATGGCAATGACTGTCTTTTGGTGTCAGCAATACGAATAATGTGAAAGTTCTTAAAGGCATAAACTACACACTGTCCAGGAATCACATCCAATGCGTACAATATTTTTGTACTTCCTATAATCATCTTCAAAATGTATTACAGATTTATATGTTCCGAGAGTAAATGTTTCATGGTACATCTTTCGGTGCATCTTTCAAATACATCTTTCGAGATTATTTTTCACAAACAACTATTGAAATATTCATAGAAATTCTTCGTTTTGTCATGACCGCATGAATCAATGTATGTAGATTTAAAGAAATCAAAGTTAGTCATCTAACGATTAATACGAAATTAAAAAAAAATTACTCTTATTAGGTAATTGATGAGTTTTTTAAATAATGCTACGTCACTTGAAGTAAAATATTTTGTTTTTGATAGAGTTACTTACTATAATCATATTCGTCTATTACTTCACTGGAGTCAGCTAATGAAAGAAAAAAAAAAGAAGAATTAAATTATTGCGTGAAAAATCATCAGAACATGAAAAATACGTGAAAAAATATTTTTATAATATAACTCTCAATTTAAAAAAAAGGAATTTGCATACAACTCGAGCTTCTTTCGGAACCTGAAAAGATAAAATTTTATCACGTGATATATTTACGCTTCCAAAATACAGGATTTCGAAATCTGAGAAATTAAAGTTTGTCATCTTACGATTGATTTATTGCAAAATTAATAAATCATTCTTAATGAATAGTTATTGAGTTCTTTTAAATAAAGGCTACGTCACTTGAAGGGGGAAAGTTTTTTTTCCTTCAAGGGATAAATTCCTTTCCTTCAAAAAAGTTTTTTCATAAAATTACTTACTAGAATCATATTCATCTATTACTTAACAAGAAACGGCTGATAAAAGAAAGAAAGGGAAAGATTAAATTATTCCATGAAAAATAATTAGAATAAAGCAAAACGCACGATAAACATATTCTCTAAAATTCTCTACAGTTGGAATAAAAAGCACATATATTACTTGAGCCTTTTTCG
Source organism: Nephila pilipes (assembly GCA_019974015.1). NCBI lineage: Eukaryota > Metazoa > Arthropoda > Arachnida > Araneae > Nephilidae > Nephila > Nephila pilipes. The sequence goes on along the minus strand of BMAW01105989.1, from coordinate 33,590 downwards.
GAAGCGAAAAATAAAAAAGCTCATAAAAAGATATATTTGCATTACAAAAATATAGGAATTCGTATTATGAAAAATTAAAGAGAGTGTGCCCTTTATGACTAATTTAATACAATATTAATAAATGATTTATAATTGGTAGTTGATGAGATCCTTTGAATAATAACAATGTTAATTGAAGGAAGAAATTTCTTTTTGATAACTACTAGAATCATATTCATCATAACTGCTAGAAATATTTGATAGCTACTAGAATATTACTTACTAGAATCATATTCGTCTATTACTGTACTAGAGTCAGCTGTTAAAAGAGAAAACAAATTATATTATTGCTGAGAAATAATTCATGTTTGTATCTAACAAAACTGTATTGGAGTTTTTTATATTTTCTGATAGATTTTATCTATCTAAAACCGGAAAATATCTCCATGAAATCCTGACTTCTCTAATTAATTTTATTAGTTACCGTTGGAAAAGAGAATAAATAACAAAAAAAAAAAAAAAAAAAAGATGAATCGTGGGAGGTGAAAAAAGCAAGCAAGGAAGGGGCTAGCGTACGTTTGGCGTTAGGAGGAAGGTCAGATGATCAAGTCCAAACAGGTGTAATTAATTTATTTCGAATTGTCATGAATATTCCTGACTTGTTTGAGCATATTTCGTCATTTTATCTGAAGTACTAAGAATAAATATTTACAAACCTGCTGTCAGATTAGATTATGCTTCAACAAACTAATATATCACTTGTTATGTAAAGTCACATTTAGTTTACATCCCATATTCAAATCGTACTGTTTTCGTGGTTTTTTTGGCACTTTATAGATTTTCACTCTCTCTCAAGAGATTGTGTTACTTCTGCGGACACCTTATGTTTTTTTTCCCTGCTGAATGCATGATACAAAATCATCAAAGAAGCATAAATAATTTTGTGAATAAAGTTTATTTTGCAATGAGCAACACAGTCTGGCTGCGTAAAAAGCTCAAAAATAGAAAATAACCTGCGGAGTTCATTTCATGTACTCAATAACTTTTTAAAAAGAATGAAAAAAATATTCTCAGTTTGAAAACAAAAAAGAACATGCATACCACTTGAATCTCCTTCGGAAGCTAGAAAGAAATAACGCAAGATTTTATGTATTAACATTACCAAAATATATATGTATACATAATACGAAGTATTATTGTTGGTATGGTTACGTGTAATACAAAATGATTCAATAAAAAATAATTCTTAACAGGTAATTATTCAATCCCTTTAGATAATTAATAATTCACTTAAAGGAAAATGTTTTTTGATAAAATTACTTACTAGAATCATATTCGTCTATTACTTCGCTAGAGTCCTCTGAAAAAAAAAACAAGTAAAAGCGATGAAAATTAATTATTGCATGAGAAATAATCAGAACAACACAAAATACATAAAAATAATTTTCTATACTCTTCTTCCGAGTCTGAAAAAAAGAGAACTTTCATACCACTTGAATCTCCTTTGGAGGCTAGAAAGAAATAAGATATGGTGTATTATTGTTAATAAAATATATGTATATATGTTGCGATTCATTATTTTTTATCTGGTTATGTATATTATAAAATGATTCATTACAAAATAGTAAATAAGTTATTCAGAATAGGTAATTGATCAGTTCATTTATGTAATGACTTAGTCACTTAAGGGAAAGTGTTTTTTCATAAAATTACTTACTGGAATCGTATTCGTCTATTACGTCACTAGAATCCGCTAATAAATCAAAAAAGAAAAGAATTAAATTATTACATGAGAATTAATTAGAACATAACAAAACACATGATAAATATACTATACTTTTTTTCTGTACTTTGAATAATTAATTTCAGTCACATTACATTTGATTTAATTTAAAATTAATTATTAGTCGGTAGTTGATTAGTGTTTTTTAAATAATGACTCTTATAATTAAAGAAAACATTTGTTTTTGATAATATTACTTACAAGAATCATATTCGTCTACTACTTCACTAGAGTCGGCTAGTAAAAAAAAATAAAAGACAGAAAAATTTAATTATTGCATGAAAAATAATCAGAACATCATAAAATACATAAAAATAATTTTCTGGTACTGTTTTCCTCAGTTTGAAAAAAAGGAGACATGCATACCACTTGAATCTCCTTCCGAACCTAGAAAGAAATAACGTAAGGTTTGATATATAAATATTAGCAAAATATATATGTTTACATATTCCGAAGTATTATTGTTGGTCTGGTTACGTGTAATACATAATGATTCATTAAAAATGATTAACAGTAATTGTTCAATTGCTACAGATAAAGATTAATTCAATTAGAGGAAAATGTTTTTTGATAAAGCAACTTACTAGAATCATATTCGTCTATTACTTCACTAGAGTCCTCTGAAAAAAAAAAAAAGCGCGATGAAATTTAATTATTGCATGAGAAATAATCAGAACAACACAAAATACATAAAAATAATTTTCTATACTCTTCTTCCGAGTTTAAAAAAAAAGTAAACTTTCATACCACTTGAATCTCCTTTGGAGGCTAGAAAGAAATAACGAAAGATATAATGTATTATTGTTAATAAAATATATGTATACATGTTGCGATTCATTATTTTTTATCTGGTTATGTATATTATAAAATGATTCAATACAAAATAGTAAATAAGTTATTCAGAATAGGTAATTGATCAGTTCATTTATGTAATGACTTAGTCACTTAAGGGAAAGTGTTTTTTCATAAAATTACTTACTGGAATCGTATTCGTCTATTACGTCACTAGAGTCCGCTAATAAATCAAAACAGAAAAGAATTAAATTATTACATGAGAATTAATTATAATATAACAAAACACATGATGAATTTACTATATTATTTTCTGCACTTTGAATAATTAATTTCAGTCACACTACGTTTGATTTAATTTTAAATTAATAGCTGATTATTAGTAGGTAGTTGATTAGTGTTTTTTTTTAAATAATGACTCTCTTATAATTAAAGAAAAGCATTTGTTTTTGATAATATTACTTACAAGAATCATATTCGTCTACTACTTCACTAGAGTCGGCTAATAAAAAGCAAATAAAAGAGAGAGAAATTTAATTATTGCATAATAAATACATAATAAAATACATAGAAATAATTTTCTTCTACTGTTTTCCTCAGTTTGAAAAAAAAGAGACATGCATACCACTTGAATCTTCCTCCGAACCTAAAAAGAAATAACGCAAGGTTTGATGTATAAACATAAGCAAAATATATACGAGTATGTTTACATATTGTAACCGATGGTTTTAAGAACTAAACCATAAAAAAGCAACAGATGGCGCTATCCGCCATAAGACTGACTGCCCGAACTGAAAATAAAAATACCCTCACTGAGTCTTCGACCGAGGAATGAAGATGATGTGATACACGCAAAAAATGGGTTCTTTAAATGGATTTAATTAACTTTTATCCTTTTCACTTTCTTTCCTGTCCTTTTTTTGCATTTAACTGTAATATTAAGTATGTTCTAAATAAATAACTTTTCTTTCTTTTCCATTTTCTTCTGTGTTACAATTGGCGCCCAACGTTTGACTTCTTGTCTACTCTTAATTAATAGTTTTTAAGTTAAGTCCTTTTCAGTAATTATTCAATTGATGAATAACTGGAATTGAAGTTTCTGTTAATGAAGTATGAGTCAAAAAATTTTTTGTGTTGTTTTCGCCCTGAGAACACCATTTATTAATCTTATCATACATTAACAACAAATAGCAAACATTTTAAATTTTCATCCTGATAATTTAATTTTGCGTGATTTTTGTTTTATTTAGTATTGTTTTGGTCTCTTTCTTATTGAATAATTGTATCAATCCTGATGAAAAAAAACTTACTTTTGGTTTAGTTAAGGTGATTACGCGAATATTACTTTGTTTTGCATTTATGTGTTAATCAATCCTGATACAAAATACTTCTGTTTTATTTAAAGTGATTACATGTATATTACTTTGTTTTGCATTTATATGTTTATTAACATTTTGTATATTATTAACTGTGAATTTGCATAAATAAGTAAAGATTATTTTATTTTGAGTTCATTTGTTTTAAAATAAATTTCTTAGTCCAAGTTAAGCTATTCGTTACGACATTAAAACGAAATTAAGCTCAAATTTTTTTTTTTGTTCTCAAGTAATGTTGTTTTGTTCTTAAGTAAAAAATAAGAATCGAAACTTGTTATAAATGATTGTATTTGTGATTAAAGTTAAAATATTACACTTTCTTTGATTAATATATTAAGTGAGAACTCTATTTAATTTCCTAATTTCATTCAAATAAAAAGTTTAGTTTTGAGAACATGTTATCTAGTCTGACTCTAGAAACTGACGCCATTCGAGTGTTTGAACGAAGTAATAAATAACTTATATTATGCTTTTCTTTTTGTGTTTAAGCGATGATTTTACATTAGATTTATGTTTTCTTGGTAAAAATAGATTTCTTTTTTCTATTCTCAAAGGTTCTGAGTTGATTTATAGAAAATGATTAATATATTGTATTTTAAATGTATTTCCTGCCTCTCATAATAGGATAAAAATAATTTCTCTTTATGCATTGAAGAATATTTGTACTATTTTTTTTTCTGCTCAAGGGAATATCTATTACGGATTTTTTTTCCTTTTCTGGTGAAAAAATAAATCTTATTTGAACTTAACATTTATTACATTATCAAATAGATTCTGTAATTCAAAAGTTTGAATATTACTGTTATTTTGATCTTGAATATTGTTTTACCATAAGAAAAGTGATTTTATACATAACATTAAAAATTATATTTTTATTCTACATATGAATATTACATTTTCAAAGCTTGAAAATTATCTTTGTAAAATATGTTATTTGATTTTATTTGAGTTAAAAAGGTGTTTAATTTTAACAATTGGTCAATCAATTGATTTTTATTTAAAACGAATTTTGGGTGTGTATTATTAGTGTAAAGAATTAATAGTGTAAAATATTTCACAACGGCATTGTTGCGTCATGATCTAACTCCATTAGAGGTAAGTTTCTCTGTTGGAGAGTGGCAACAGAAGTAAGAGAGGAAAAAGCTGTAACGGTTGTGTTTTGGAAAAGATGATGGCGAAAGAAAAGAGCGTTTAATGTTTGTGCTATGCTGTTTTTATTTAAATATATATTTTTGATGTTTCCTACAATGTTGTCATCTATAAACAAAACTGCCTACATCCATTTTCACAGTCAATCCTAATAGGAACTACATTTCTGGCGCCCCCTGGTGGGCTGGTTTTGTTTTGGAGTTTGATAACGGTAAGAAAATTTAATTTCCATTTTGAAGTTATTGATATAATTAGATATTGAACATAGACATTTATCATTGAATGCATGAACTAATTTAATAAGATAGTAAAAATGGAAATTATTAAACGAAATAAAACAGTACAACGTGCTTCATTTACGAAATCATACACTAAGCTAGAGAGTGCATTGATTAATGAAAATCTTGACTCCGAAGAAATTGAAATGTGTTTACATTTGCTTAAGCAAAAAATGGACTCATTAGAGTTGACACATAATAATTATTTAGATGCTTTAACAGATGAAACAGAATTCAAAGCGGAATTTAATATTGTCGAAGAATATAGAGAAAAGGCTTTGAGAATGGAATTAAAGTCTAAACGATTATTAGAGAATACTAGGAGCAAACAAAACAGTAAAGAAAGTAGGAATTTTAACAATAATTCTCATTTGACTGTGTGCGAGAATCTGTATAAAACGATTTCCCTGCGACTTCCTGAAGTTGAACTGTATAAATTTGGCGGTGAATTACGAGATTGGTTAACCTTCTGGAATCAGTTTAAAAACATACACGAAAATAAAAAATTAACTGATTGTGATAAATTTCATTACTTAATTCAGTCGATAAAAATTAAGTCAGAAGCTAGAGAGCTTGTTGAATATTTTCCTATTACGAATGAAAACTTCCCTTTGGCGATAGAAAGCTTAACTCAGGGGTCGCCAAAGTGGTCTATATAGACCCCTAGGGGTCTATTTAACAACAGTAGGGGGTCTATCTGACCCAAGGGGTCGAATGGGGGTCTATTGGGACTCGAAGGAAAAACAGTTCTTAATACGCAAATCACACATATCTAACTGCGTACGTAAAAATTTAAAATATTTTTATAATTGACTTAATATTATATTCTTTATAGAAAATAAAATAATAAATCAGAAAACAATAAACAGTCTTTCTTCTTATGTTTGTGATCTTAGTTCTTTTAGTTTTTTTCTTTTTTATACGGCAGTTACGCATCGTGTCGTTGGTTCGCCCTTTGTCTCCATCACAAACCATACGAGCCTTGCATATGAGTCAGATGCATATGTGCGCTTGTCCAATTCTACACTGGATGCTACAAACGCAAATATCATATGCATTTTCAGCTATTTTTGTGAACTGTGAACAGTATTAAATGCTTGTAGTGTCATTATTACTACTATTATATCTACCATTGGATAATTAGTTATTGTTTCTATAAAACTATTCGTTTAGTTTTGATATCAATTTTAATTATTGTTACTTGTGAAAAGGTAAGCTTTAATAATGTGGATTAGTATAATATACCAACTTAATTTTAACTTATTTACAGAACCCTAATTTAAAAATGACAGCTTCAGTATCTAAAAAGAAATGTCGGTATTATTTATTGGATTACTTAAAATTTGGATTTATTTGTTCACCGACAAATGAAACTATTCCAATGTGTCTTATATGCGAAAAAACTTTTGGAAATGAATACATGAAACCGTCAAAAATGAAAGATCATCTTGAAAGGCTTCATTCAGATAAGAAAAATGAAGAATTAGAATTTTTCAAAAAACTCAAAGAATATGGAAAATTTAATGACGTTCAAACAAAACTGCAAGGAAAAGATGTAACAATTATCCAAGCTCGGACAATACTGTTAGGCTTCCAAGTAAAATTAAACTTATTTAGACCTTCTTTGCTACGTAAGGATTATAAGTATTTTTCAAATCTGCAACAATTAAAAATAAAAGAAGAAGACTTGGAAATATATAAAAATCATCTTCAAAAATTAAGCGACGATTTTAAACTGCGCTTTGTTGATTTGGAAAACATCGACATCCCTGATTGGATTATTGCGCCATTTTCGGCGCAAATTGATAACGTCGACATCAACATACAAGATGAGCTTGCTGAACTATTGTCCGATCTTGAAGCAAAAACGCTTATTAAAAATTTGACAATACATAAATTTTGGATTAATATAAATATAAAGCAAAAATATGTGAAACTTTACGAAATGGCTCAGCCATTTATGCTGGGTTTCAAAGTTCGTATATGGTTAAAGCCGGTTTCAGTCACGTTAATTCAATTTTAACTAAAAACAGAAATAAATTAAATGTGGAGCTTCGAGGGGATTTACGGTTAAAATTGACTAATTTCGAACCCAATATAGCGAACCTTGCCAAGAAACACTAGGCACACTCATCTCATTAAGAAGTAAACAATCTGTAGCTACTTTACTTACTGTTTCTGATTTATTAAATATTTAGACTAATATATAGTTTTATTTTAATTACCTGAAAATTACCTTTGTGGGGGTCTATGGAGATTTCGAAAAATTATATAGGGGGCGATGATCAAAAAAGTTTGGCGACCCCTGGCTTAACTGAAAGATATGGACGAAAAGAACTATTAATTGATTTTTATGTATTACGAGAACTGTTAAAACTTTTTTTAAATAACACTACTAAAAAGAAACAAGATTCTTTTAGCAGTTTGTATAATAAACTTTCTACTCAACTTCGGGCTCTAAGTAGTTTAGGTGTAACTACGGATCAGTGCGGCGTAATATTATATCCTTTAGTCGAAAGTTCGACTAAAGTAATAATAAATACCTAGTAATATTAAAGACCCATATATTGCGATCCTTTGAAAGACAAAGAAAAATATTGACCCCGAACAGAGTATATCAACACTGGATGCTATAGTTTCGTTTCTGAAGAGCGAAGTGCAATTAAAAGAAAAAATAAAATTAAGTTGATCTGAAATATGTTATTTCCCTATGAACGCGAAGGTAAGCACTTGGCAGAGAGCCAACGTTCGCTCTCCTCTGCTGCTGAATTATTCATTCAAGAATCAGACGACATGTGCCTTTTGTTTCAAGGTTCGTGCAAATCGCTTTTGTAAAAATGCTTTTTTCATCCCACTAGAAGAAAAGATCGCAATAATAAAAAAAGAAAGGATTGTGCCGGGTTCGCTTGGCTAAGGGTCATCTTGCTTATAAATGTCGATCGCAAATAACGTGTCAATTGTGTTCTAAAAGACATTTAAAGTTCATGTGCCCAAACATTGTATGTAATAAATCTGATTCACCCAAACAAGAGGTAAATAATAAAAATATTAATGAAAAAACAGTCGATTCTTTACATTCTCGGGCAACGAATGAAGTTATATTACAAACTCTTGTTGTAAATGTACATGGCATCAAGAAAGAGCGTAAAGGTAGAGCTATTATCGATACGGGATCGCCAAAATCATATATATTGAAATCTACTGCTGAAGATTTGGGTTTTAATTTGCAGAGGGAAGAGGAATTTCGCCATTCCTTATTTGGCGGAACGAAAACAAGGATGTATAAAAACAAGTGTTATAAAATTTACTTGAGTAGTCTTGATGGTAACTATATTTGTAAATTAGATGCTTTAGATCATAATGTCATTTGTAATGACATTTATAGTGTAAAAAATGGTTCTTGGATATATGAATTGAAAACTAAAAATATATTATTAACCGATATTCAAGAAAACACAGGTCCCATTGAGGTACTTTTGGGTGCTGACGTTGTCGGTAAGTTAATTACTGGCCGACGAGAAGAGTTAGAGACAGGCTTAGTAGCATTAGAAACCAAGTTAGGTTGGACTTTGATGGGTAAAGTACCCCGATATACCGACGAAAAAGATGCAAGTATGAATATCGTAACCATGTTATCTCAAGCAGATATTCCTGTTTCTTCACTGTGGGATCTGGAACTACTTGGTATACAGGATCCTATGAAGCAAAATTTAAGAGAGGAAACTGAAAAGGCTGTCAAGTTTCACTCTCAAGAAACAATTCGGCAAAAGAGAGATGGGTGAAACGAGATCCATATGCCTTGAAAAGTGGATCGTGCGTTTCTAACAGACAATTATGAGTTGTGCTTGAAAAGACTTGAATCTACTACCAGGAAGTTGGAAAAAATTGGTTTTAGAGAAAAGTATCACGAAGTCTTTAGAGAATGGTTAGAAGAAGGAGTTATTGAGAAAGTTCCTGGAAATGAGTTACTTAGTACTCATTACCTTCCACACCGACCCGTTATCAAAGAAACATCCACAACCAAGATAAGACTGGTGTTTGATGCCTCTGCTAAGATCCATAACCATCCGTCATTAAACGACTGTTTGGAGACTGGAAATAATTTAATTGAAACAATTCCTTCTATTTGGGCTAGATTTAGACTGAAACCAATTGGTGTAATTTCAGACATCAGAAGCGCTTTTTTACAAATAGCCTTACATGAGAAAGATCGAGACTTCGTACGATTTCTTTGGTATGACAATGAGGGCAATATGCGAATTTTCCGGCATGCTCGAGTTGTTTTTGGCATCACCATTAGTCCTTTTCTGTTAATGGCAGTTATTGATCATCATTTATCAAAAGAATCAATAAAAGAACGTTACTCTGAAGAATTTCTTAAAAAATTGATTGATAGTTTTTGTGTCGATACTTGCGTAACTAATGTACAAAATAATGCCGAACTAGAAACATTCATCGAATCTGCAACTAATGTAATGAAAGAAGGAATGTTTGATCTCAGAGCCTGGGAAAGTTCTACCGTTCCTGCATCTTCACAAAATGCAACGTCACCAGTATTAGGATTGATTTGTGACAAAAATTTAGATACCTTAGAAATAGGCTCAGAATCTTTAAAATATGATGAAAAAGAAAAGATAACTAAAAGGAAAATGCTTTTATTGGTTCGTCGAGTATTTGATCTCGTAGGTTTCTTGGCACCTATTATGATTCAACCTAAGGTTTTGCTGCAATCCACTTGGAAAACCAAAGAATCATGGGATGATGAAGTGAACGATGAAATAAAGAAGAAATTTTTAAAATGGGGAAAGCAACTGAAATACTTCAAAAATATAAAAATTCCAAGATGGTTAGGTGTGATGGAGGAATACAACTTAAGTATCCATACTTTTGTCGATGCCAGTAAGACAGCTTATGCGGCATGCATTTTCTTAAGAAGTGAATCCATTATGGGCTCAGTGACTGTCCAATTACTTCAAGCCAGATCACGAATAGCTCCAATGAAGACTATTACAATTCCACGTCTCGAATTAATGGCCGCTGTCACTGGCGCTAGGCTTTTTAGTTCTATGATACAAGCCCTGAAACTTTCTTACATCAAGACTTACATTTGGACCGATTCTTCCACAGTTCTTACGGGGATAACTCCTCGAGAACTCGGTATTCTTTACCAACAGAATAAGTGAGATTAGAAAATTGACAACTTCGGATCATTGGCTCCATATTTCAACTGACCAGAATCCAGCAGACATTTTATCAAGAAGTTGTGGAACTTAACAACTTCAAAAATGCAAGTGGTGGCAAAGACCAGCCTGGTTAAAAAATCCAAAGGAACAGTGGCCAAAGTCTGTTGTAAATATTGACGAGAAAGAAGTAGAAATATACAAACGAAAGTCAGTCATCTCTGCTAATAACACAGAGCTAGAGTCAGTTTCATTACAGTTAGCCAGAAGATTTTCTAGATTTTTAAAGATGATTAGGGTTATGGCTTGGGTACTGCGTTTTCAACCAAAGGCCAAAGACTTAAGAAAATATACGGAACTTAAAAATGAGGAACTGTTAAATGCATAAAAGATTATTTTCCGTGTAGTACAAAAGGAATATTACTCTAATGAAGAAACACGAAAAAATTTGAGAGATCTTCTAGTATTTGAAGATGAAGAAGGAATTTTACGATTGAAATCTAGATTGATAAATGAAGAAGAATCGAAATATTTTATTTCTCCAATAATTCTACCATCGAAACATCTGGCAGTAAGAAGATTTATAGCCCAAGAACATATTTCTAACAAACATGCTGGGACAATAACTCTTCTGACTATTTTGCGCGAAAGATTTTGGATAGTGAAAAAGAAAAGGACTATCCGGAGTGCTATCAAAGAATGCTTAACATGTAAAAGGCAGAGAAAGAAACATCTTGAGGTACCTTTTCCGTCTCTTCCAAGAGTTCGAACAGAGTTAGTAGCAGTTTTTCAAGTATCGGGAGTAGACTTAGCTGGACCTCTGTTGACTAAATCTAAACAAAAGGTGTGGATAGTACTTTTTACTTGGGCCGTATTTAGAGCTGTCCATCTAGAACTAATACCTTCACTTAGTACAAATGACTTCATCCAAGCTATACGTAGGTTTATTGACAGAAGAGGACGAATTTCTGTAATGTACTCAGACAATGGTACTAATTTTATAGGACAAAACAAAGCTTTGAAACAATTAGATTGGACTACAATTGAAAGTGAATTTAGAGTCAAGGAAATTCGTTGGAAGTTTAACCCACCCTCCTCTCCATGGTGGGGAGGTTTCTGGGAACGCTTGATTGGAATTTTGAAAGATCTTTTAAGAAAAAATCTTGGGCGCTCCTGTTTCTCTCGAGGAATTGCAGACCCTCGTCTGTGAATGGGAATCTGTCATGAATAGCAGACCACTAACTTCCATATCTGAGGAACAAGAGCTGAAAACTTTGACCCCATCTATGTTTCTTCAGGATATTCCATTGAATAATGTTTCCGATTTGGATCAAATTGAAAAGACTAATATTGTTTTGAGATGGAGATATATTCAGAAGGTTCGTAAAAATCTAAAACAAAGGTTTAAAAGGGAGTACTTGAGTTTCCTTCGTTCATCAGTTACTAAAAGAGAAGATAAAGTAAATAAAAGTGACACAGTTTTAATTGGTACAGATGATAAAAAAAGGCTGCATTGGCTGCTAGGAAGAGTTCTGGAACTTTTTCTAGGAAAATGTAGAATTATCAGACTTGTTAAACTGCGAACTGAAAAGGGAAACGTACTATGACCAATACAATGACTGTACTCTTTGGAATTGAAACCAAACTACGAGCAAGTCGTATCGGAAGGTTCCGGAAATGGTAACTGAATATCCTGAGCTCAGTACTGACTCCAATAAACCTGTTCCTGTGACTAGCTCAGGACGAGAAATAAAACCAGTTAAAAGACTACAAACTTTTGAACTTTCTATATTTGAGTTCTAAGATATTCATTTAAATTTGCATTCCAATATTTTGAAATATTTGTATTGTTATTTGTACTTCTTTGTTATCTCAAATTGTATGCATATATTATCTTTATGTTTAGTGTTTTGAGTTTGTATCCCCAAACTCAAGGCGGGGAGAATGTTGCGTCATGATGAAATTCCATGAGAAGTAAGTTTCTCTGTTGGAGAGTGGCAACAGATGAAAGAGAGGTAAAAGCTGTAACGGTTGTGTTTTGGAAAAGATGATGGCGAAAGAAAAGAGCGTTTAATGTTTGTGCTGTGCTGTTTTGATTTAAATTTATGTTTTTGATGTTTCCTACAATGTTGTCATCTATAAACAAAACTGCCTACATTCCTATTAGGATTGACGTTTTCACAGCCAATCCTAATAGGAACTACAGGCATATTTAGGCCGAGCTCAAAAAGAAGATTTAAAGACACTAGCGGAAGAGCTTGGGTTGGTAGTGGGAGAGAATTTTAATGTGATTCAATTGACAGAACTCATTAGTAAATCGAACAATTATGATGAGCCTTTGGTAAGGGTATGTTGCAAGTTATTACGGAAGAACGTGTTGCTAAAGAAGATGCAGCGTTGTTAGAGGCAGAAAATTTGCGAAAAGCACAAGTTTTGGCTGCTCAATGAGATAATGTTGAAAAAGAACAAAAATATGAGTTAGAAAAACTCCAACTCCAACTCGAATGTCAGCGTTTATCTGCCATGGATGCACAGTCATCAATTGGAAATTCACAAGGAACCAACCAGCTCCCTAACTTTGAGTTAAATAATTTCAGCTTTCTGTTGCCAAAATTTGATCCGCAAAAAGAAAAACTAGGAATTTTTTTCAATGTCTTTGAACGACAGGCTAAATGCATGAAGTTGCCTGAGTCCTCATGGATCCCTTACATAATTGGTACCCTGCCATCAGATTTTGCGTCTCTTATCGTTCGAGAACCTGAAGAAACACAAGAATGTAAGAAAATTAATGAAATGCTTCAAAGAAGGAATAAATTTAACGGAGACAAATTCCGTCAGCACTTTGTTCAACATTAGAAGGATCCCGATAAAACATACAGATACTTCTTCTTTGACATTTCTGACGAAAGAATCGCACTATTTTTTATGGGTTTTTTGAAGACTGGCTAGAGGATTTTGATGTCCATGACTTTGAAAAACTGAAACAACTTATCATTGCTGATCAGATTAAAAAGAAAATACCACCCGAGGTTAAAGAACATTTTATTGACATCTGGTCAGATTGGATCACTCCGCTTGATTTAGTTGAAAAGCTTGATGCTTATGAAAACTTTATGAGGATATTGTTGTGGTATGAGGAAATCCATACCATCAAAAGAAAATGTTTCCTGTCAAACAACCACCTCAAGACAGAAAACCCCATTTTCAAAGAGGTGATAAGGTTAATAAAGAAGAACCCTCTGAAGCTGTATGCTATGGGTGTGGCACACCAGGTGTCATTAAACCAAAATGTCCTTCTTGTAAAGGAAAAGACAAGAGAAATCATGGAACTTTTAGTAGTGTGATTCTTCAATCTGCATCTTGTCCATCAAAACAGCTGGCAACCCTCGAAGTGACTATCAATGGAGTCACGGGTACTGCGTGAGCAGACACTGCCGCAACACACTCAATTCCTGGAGAAACATTGTACTATATCTTGAAGAAACAAGGAACAATCTTTACGACTGCTTCTCTTACACTGTCTCTGGCAGATGGAAGCAAAATCGAGAGATAAGTTAATACCACCTGTGTGAAGATTCGTCTTGGAGGTCGTACATTGCCTCTAAATCTTGTTGCCATTCCTGGGGCGAATAACACCCTTTTGGGTATGGATTTTCTAGAATCATCTGGAATTGTTCTTAACGTAAAAAGGAAAACTTGGTTCTTTGATGACCAGCCCAAACGTCAATTTCACTTCGTAGAGCAGATTCAAGAGTCCTGTGATGCTGCAAAATCGAATGTTTCTTAAACGGCGGCACCGTTAGCCGTAAAAGAAACTTCACCCTGATCTCTCACATGCAAATGAAGTTAATTATCTGATTTCCATACAGCAGTTGGAACTAAAAAATCCTCCTGATCAATTACGTGAAGATGAAGGTACCCACCTAACTGCCATTCAGAAAAAGAAATTGAACAAACTCTTAATTCGGTATAGAAATAGTTTCTTTCTAGGGGGAGAAGCAACCCCTTTCATCGAACATTATATTGATATACAGAACCATCCGCCTGTATCTGTGCCTCCTTATCGAATGTCCCCCGCACGATAAGAAACCAAGAAGAATGAAATTTATAGACTCTTAAATGAAGGCATAATAGAACCTTGTGAGTCACCATATGCAGCACCTGTTGTGCTCATAACTAAGACAAATGGCACTATTCTATTTTGTGTCGATTATAGGAAACTGAATACCATCACCAAAACGGATTCTTATCCTCTACCACGAATTGATGACCTACTGCATGATGCCAAGCATACTCGGTATATGTTTACAATCGACTTAAAAGCTGGCTACCATCAGGTTAATGTAGATGCTGAGGACAGAGACAAAACAGCTTTCACCTCTCCTTTCGGGACGAACCGCTTCATAAGAATGCCGTTTGGACTCAAGAACGCACCTGCGACTTTCCAACGACTTATCGATAAGTTCAGAAATGGTCTGCAAGATGTTTTTATCCTATCTTTCCTTGATGATATGATAGTTTTATCAGAAACTTTCGAAGAGCACTTGAAAAATTTGGAAGATGCTTTCCAGACTTTCTTTACTCAAACTGAACGCTAACCGTGAGAAATGCAACTTCGCATATCTCAATAATATGTCAAATACTTGGGACATTTTATTACCTCTGAAGGTCTACATGTAGATCCTGATAAAACTGAAGCATTTCAAAACATACGTGAATCCAGGACTGTAAAACAAGTTCAGTCCTTTCTTCAAACATGCTCCTGGTACAGGAGGTTCATTCCGAACTTTCCCGAAATAACTAGACCTCTCAGCAACCTCACTAAAAAGTCCCCCTCCTGGTGCTGGACAGAAACAGAACAAGCTTCTTTTAACACTTTAAAGACTTTGCTGATGACACCACCTGTTCTCAGGCAGTGCGACCCAAACAAACCATATATATTTTACGCACTGATGCGAGTGCATACGCTCTTGGTGCTGTCCTCCTTCAAGGAAATACCCATGAAGATCAACATCCCTTTGAGTATGCAAGCGGACTTCTAACAAGTGCTGAGCGCAACTATTCGACAACAGAATGCGAAGTTCTTGCCATCGTTTGGGCTTTAGGTAAATTCAGATGTTACATTGAAGGTCAAGAAGTTACCGTTATTACGGACCATCAAGCTTTAAAATGGCTTATGTCTCAAAAATCCCCTTCGGGACGACTTGCTTGTTGGGTTTTGCTACTCCAGGAGATTAGCCTCCGTATTGAGTACGTTCCCGGCAAATGCAATGTAGTTGTTGACATGCTCTCTCGCCCTGTCTGCCACCATGGAGACAACCCATGCGAGATATGCCCTGTGACTGTTAGCCAACCCACTGTTGTTCCGATAGATTTTCCTACTAGGAGTCCTAATGAAATCAGAGAAAGTCAATTACTAGATGATGACTTATAGAAAATAATTGATAGTCTAGAAGCAGTCAACCTCACTGAAGAATACAGAAATTGGACAGAAAGAGGTTTTTTAATGAATCGAGGCGTCCTCTGTAAATATGAATCCGATGAAGCACGTCTGGTCATTCCAGAATATGAAAGAGATCAAATTCTCAAATTCCATAACGATGCTCCCACCGCAGGTCACTACGGCGCAGAAGATACATTTGACAGAGTTTCAAAGAGATACTACAGGAAGGGAATGAGAAATACATAACCAATTATGTAAAACATTGCATTGAATGTATGCGATACAAGTCGTCCAATCAGAAACCTGCTCGTTTATACCAAACTCCAGTTCTATCACAAAGATTTAAGACGTTATCAATAGATTTGTTTGGCATTCTTCCTGTAAGCCATGGAAAGAAATGGATCTATATTGTGGAAGATGTTACCACTAAATGGGTTGAATCGCTTGCATTGGAAGAAGCAACTGCAAAAGAATGCGCTACCACCCTGATAGAAGAAGTCTTCATGAGATATGGTATTCTTCGAAGAATTATAAGTGACATGGACCGCAGATTGTGTCCCCTGTTATGCATCAACTTTGTTATCTATTGGACTTTCATCAATCCTTGATCCCTGTATACCACCTTCAGGTAAACCCTGTAGAGCGTAAAAACCTAGATTTAAAATCTTGACTTGCTATTTTTGTAAACAACCGCCATAATACTTGGTGAGAAAAACTTCTTGCTATTCATTGCGCACTCAACACCTCAAGGGGGATTCAACTGGAAAAACTGCTGCTTTTCTCAATTTTGTCCAAGAAATGCGCTCAATTGATGACATTACTGACGATTTTAGTGGAACTATTCATAATGACAACTTCGGCGTGGAACTGACTCCTTATCTAAAGAAATTGGAAAAATTTTCATCTGAAGCCAAGGAAGTCTTGCAAGAACAGCATGACAAACGTAAGTCGTTTCCGGATCAGAAAAGGAGACCTGCTCCTTCATATGCTTCTGGAGATTTAGTGCTGGTTACCAAACCAAATCAAAGCAATAAGAATGCTGGTGTTACGTTTAAATTTATGCCTCGCCGTGACGGACCATTCGTCATTGTTGAACGAAAGTCCCCAGTATCATATTCTGTGGCTAACACAGAATCTCCTCAGTTAAAAGTAGGAGTATACCACACCTCAGCCTTAACACCCTTTCAAGGAAACGTAATTCCTCCTGTAAACGCTTTGCGTAGAAGAGGAAGACATGCCAGGATAATTACACCCAGCTCTCCAACTCCTGAAAATGCTCAAACACAAAACGGTTCACAGAATACCTCATCTGCAGACCACCTTGGGGTCAAAGGGGGAGGATGTAACCGATGGTTTTAAGAACTAAACCAAAAAACCAACAGATGGCGCTATCCGCCATAAGACTGACTACCCGAACTGAAAATAAAAACACTCTCACTGTGTTTTTAACAGAGGAATGAAGATGATGTGACACACGCAAGAAATGAGACAAAACCAGCTTGGTTATATAAATGGATTTGATTCACTTTTATACTTTTCTCTTTTTATTCCTCTCTATTTTATATTTAACTGTAAAATTAAGTATATTCAAAATAAATAACTTTTCTTTCATTTCCATTTTCTTCTGTGTTACAATATTACGAAGTATTTTTGTGTGTCTGGTTACGTGTAATACATAAAGATTCAATAAAAATAATTAACAGGTAATTGTTCAATTCCTACAGATAATGACTAATTCACTTAGAGGAAAATGTTTTTTGATAAAGTAACTTACTAGAATCATATTCGTCTATTACTTCACTAGAGTCCTCTGAAAAAAAAAACAAATAAAAGCAATTAAATTTGATTATTGCATGAGAAATAATCAGAACAACACAAAATACATAAAAATAATTTTCTATAATCTTCTTCCGAGTCTGAAAAGAAAGAGAACTTTCATACCACTTGAATCTCCTTTGGAGGCTAGAAAGAAGTAACGTAGGATATGATGTACTACTGTAACATAATAAAATATAAGTATACATATTGCGATTCATTATATTTTGTCTGATTATGTATATCATAACATAATTCAATATAAAATAATAAATAAATTATTCTGATTAGGTAATTGATTAGTTCCTTTATGTAATGACCTAGTCACTAAACGAAAAGTTTTTTTCATAAAATTACTTACTGGAATCGTATTCGTCTATTACGTCACTAGAATCCGCTAATAAATCAAAAAAGAAAAGAATTAAATTATTACATGAGAATTAATTAGAACATAACAAAACACATGATAAATATACTATACTTTTTTTCTGCACTTTGAATAATTAATTTCAGTCACAATACGTTTGATTTAATTTAAAATTAATAACTGATTATTAATAGGTAGTTGATTGGTAATTTTTAATTAATGGCTCTTATAGTTAAAGAAAAACATCTGTTTTTGATAAAATTACTTACAAGAATCATATTCGTCTACTA
>BMAW01105989.1:0-15128 GCA_019974015.1 Nephila pilipes | reverse complement strand
ATTATTGCATGAGAAATAATCAGAACAACACAAAATACATAAAATAATTTTCTATACTCTTCTTCAGAGTCTGAAAAGAAAAAGATCTTTCATACCATTTGAATCTCCTTTGGAGGCTAAAAAGAAATAACGTAGGATATGATGTATTATTGTTAATAAAATATATATACATGTTGCAATTCATTATTTTTTATCTGGTTATGTATATTATAAAATGATTCAATACAAAATAGTAAATAAGTTATTCAGAATAGGTAATTAATCAGTTCATTTATGTAATGACTTAATCACTTATGGGAAAGTGTTTTTTCATAAAATTACTTACTGGAATCATATTCGTCTATTACGTCACTAGAGTCCGCTAATAAATCAAAAAAGAAAAGAATTAAATTACTACATGAGAATTAATTGTAATATAACAAAACACATGATAAATTTACTATATTATTTTCTGCACTTTGAATAATTAATTTCAGTCACACTACATTTGATTTAATTTAAAATTAACAACTGATTATTAATTGGTAGTTGATTAGTGTTTATTTTAAATAGTGACTCTTATAATTAAAGAAAAACATTTGTTTTTTTATGAAATTACTTACAAGAATCATATTCGTCTACTACTTCACTAGAGTCGGCTAATAGAAAAGCAAATAAAAGAGAGAAAAATTTAATTATTGCATGATAAATAGTCAGAACATAATAAAATACATAAAAATAATTTTCTGCTACTGTTTTCCTCAGTTTGAAAAAAAAGAGACATGCATACCACTTGAATCTTCCTCCGAACCTAGAAAGAAATAACGCAAGGTTTGATGTATAAACATTAGTGAAATATATATGTTTATATATTGCGAAGTATTATTGGTAGTCTGGTTACGTATAAAACAAAATGTTTCCTTACAAAAAATAACGATTTTGAATATGTTTTTGTTCAGTTCATTTGGATAATGAATATGTCTCTTAAAGGGAAATGTTATTTTATAAAATTACTTACTGGAATCATATTCGTCTATTACTTCACTAGAGTCTTCTGGAAAAAGGAAAAGCGAGAGAGGAAATTTAATTACTGCTTGAGAATTTATCAGAACATCACAAAATACATAAAAATGATTTTTTATTGCTCTTCACAGTTTTAAAAAAAGAGAACATGCGTACCACTTGAATCTACTTCTGAACCTAGAAAGAAATAACGTTATATATCATACATTAATGTTAGGAAAATATTTGATACATATTCCGAATTATAATAGTTTGTCTGATTACTTATAATGCATAATGATTCCATACGAAAAAAATAATAAATGATTTTAATAGGTAATTTATGAGTTCAATTGGATAATGACTAAGTCACTAAAGGAAAATGGTTTTGATAAAATTACTTACTAGAATCATATTCGTCTATTACATCACTAGAGTCCGCTGAAAAAAAATAATAAAATTGAAGAAATTTAATTTTTGACTGCGAAAAAATTAGAATATCAGAAAATGCATAAAAATAACTTCTGTACTATTCTTCTCAGTTTGAAAAAAAAAAAGAGAACATGCATACCACTTGAATCTCCTTCGGAACCTAGAAAAAAATATCAGAAGATATATGATGTATTAATGTTAAAAAAATATATGTATACACATTGCTATTTATTGTATCTTGTCTGGTTACTTATATTACAAAATGATTCAATACAAAAAATAAATAATTGATTCTTAATAGATAATTTTTGAGTCCCTTTTATTAATGACTAAGTCAGTTGAAGGGAAGTAAATTCATAAATTACTTACTAGAATCATATTCATCTATTACTTCACTGGAGTCAGCTGATAAAACAAAAAAAAAGGAGAAGAATTATATTATTGCATGAGAAATAATCAGAATATAACAAAATATATGATAAAAATGTTCTACATTATTTTCTATAGTTTTAATAAAGAGCACACATACAACTTAAACCCTCTTCGGATCCTATAAAGAAAAAAAATGCATAACAGGATATATTTTCATTTCTAAAATATAAATATGCATCTTGTGGGAAATTAATTATTGTAATCTGACGTTTGATCTCATTTAAAATTAATAAGCGATTCGTGTTGAGTAGGCGATTAAGTTCTTAAAATTATGATTAAGTCACTAAAAAATTTTTTTTGGATAAAATTACTAGTATCATATTCGTCTATTACTTCAGTAGAATAAGTAGTAGATAGAATTCAGTAGGATAAAAAGAGAAAAATTTAATTATTGCAGGAGAAATAATCAGTTCATCACAAAATACACAAAATTTTTTCTGTACTATTCTTTTCTGAGTGAAAAATAACGAAAATACATACCCCTTGAATCTCCTTCAGAATCTAGAAAGAAATAACCCAATATGTGATGTATTAACATTAGCAAATTATTTGCGTACATATAGAGAACAATTATAGTTTGTGCCCGTTCGTATAGTATTCAATATTCAATACAAGATAAATAAATGATTGTTATTAGGTAGTTGATGAGTTTTTTTAGATAATAAGTAACTTATAGGAAAATTATTATTGATAAAATTCCTTATTAGAGTAATGTTTGTCTTTTACTTCACTAGAATCAGGTGATAAAAGAAAAAAAAGTGAATAATTAATTTATTTCAAGAGAAATAATTAGTTTATAACAAAACACATGACAAAATATATAAAATATTCTTTACAATTTAGTAAAGTGCATGCATAACACTTGAATCTTTTTCAGAAGCTAAAAGGAAAAAATGCATCACATGATTTATTTACATTTTCGAAATATGAGAATTCATGTTATTAGTCAGAAAAAAGTATGTCGGAAAGAGCCTGCTCCTGATGTTGTATGGTAGAAGCAAAAGTAATCGACAAAAACTAATTAATTAATCTTGAGTAAAATTAATAAATTTGGCGATTCTTTTCTCCAGGATTAAAAGCTTACAACATCCTAAATTTTTGAGACCCGAAATAATGGAAAATTTGATTTTTTTTTTTTTTCTGAAAATGTGAAAAGCTGGAAAGATTATTCATATGCAAGGAGAAAATACGTCATGAATTGATGCTGAATTGGAAGGGATGACCTTACAGACAAATTTGGCGATGAATGTGGTCCTAAATGTCGCTGAATTTGATTACAATATTATATTTTCCTCAATAAGAATGGAGGACTTCAGAGCTTCTTTGTGATTATATTCGTATATGGCAGCGACTGTTCATTTAGTTAGTATATTTCTTATGCCATAATACAATCACAAATTTTCGAATTGTTGTGTTCGTTGATTGTGTGAAATCTGTATCGGAGGATGGATTCATATGTGTGCGTTACGAGTAATTGTCTCCTGTCCCCACTCACTGGGTGTTATCACTATGAAATTTATAAAGCATTTGCTTAAATAGGCTATTACGAATTATCGAATATTAAGCATACAAAAATAAATAAAACCTCATGATTGATTCTGAGAAGTATTAATTCTTAAGATCGAAATCAATAATAGATAAAACGCACATGCTATATGAAAGAATTCTGAATTTAGATTCTAATTATAAACTGATTTATATATTACATATCGTATGAAGCTTTTGGGATCCAGTCATGAGGTAATATATCTAGTAATCATAAAAGTATCCCCAATTAAATGTTGAAACTAGAATTTCCCTCAGAACACCAAAATTTACTGAATGATTTTTTCAATACCTTTGAAATCTTAGCTTTCTACAGCTTTCATTAACTTTATTAACGTATGAACTTTTAACTTTTACTTACTTTACTTTTAATTAATAAATAATATCCAAATTAGAATCCATATTGCTTTTACTTATTAATTACTAAATAATATTTACTTTGTTATTCATTACTTTTAAATTATAACTATTTTTTTCTCCATATATTTTTTTACACTTCAATCGGCAGAAAATAAATCACAAGTGTTTAATATAATACCTGTACTTATTAAGGAAAAATATTAGCTTTGAATTAGATGTTTCTCTTAAGTTGGAGTTTTATAAAAAATTCAATTTTTGAGAAGTTCTAATTCAAAATTTCACATTTGAAATTTCATAAACTTGGTATGATTATTAGCCACTAAAGGGGCTATTGTTTTAGGTAATGTATAAATTCATCACTGGAGCACTTATCAAATGTGAAATGCACGTAACTTGTTTTCATTTTACTGCAGCAATAAATATATTTATCTTAAAAATATTCAATTTAATAATGTATCATTTGCATTAATTTTAATATCAGAAAAGAATGTTATTGTGAACTTCAATGTCTTATCTTTTGCTTTAATTATGATACTTAATTGAGTAATTCAATAATTGTTTTTAAGAAATTGGCACCTTCAGTAGATAAATCTTTCCTTTGCAAAAATTTGTATGGAACAATTACATATTTTTTGAAATTATTTTTTAGAATATGAACTAGAATTTTTTTGTTTTAATGTGCATTTCTAGCAAACTTATCAAATTTTAAAATTAATCAACGTCTTTTATTTGTAATATTTTTGCAAATAATTTGAATTCATCAAAACTTCTTGTTCATAGTCTGTACTGGAATCAAAACAACAATTTTATTTTTCAGATTATTAGACGCAACCAAACGATTTATGGGAGAATTTTTAATTTCTTACACACAAATTCTTTTCTAATTTTAGGAAAAAGAAAAAGAAAAAAACGAACGATTTTTAAAACTTATTCGGACTTAAAAAGACGATTTTTAAAAATAATCCTGAGCATTAGTTGGACGAACAACGCAAAAAGTATAATTTTAGACAAAGAATTGCTGGCGTGCACAGACAAAGAATGTAAAACGGTGACTTCTCCACATGACTCTGAGTGCCAAATATCAAAACGTGTTTTCTACCCATAATGACGCATTTTGCACAGGTAATTGAGCTTCTCTAATAGCGTTATAAATATTCGAATTTTTATGTTACTTTTGCATGGACAAAATAATTTTCACTTCAATTTTAAGCCGGTTTTTACGTTGCATCTTAGAATCCAAAAATTACTGTATTTATGTAATTATTACCGGAAATTGGTATATCAAAGATATTTATATATTTTTTCTCCCAGAAAAGGAGTATTTTAACAGAATTCAGATAATTTAATACATTTTTTTGTTTTGTTTTGTTTAAAGATCAATT
The DNA here is from genome assembly GCA_019974015.1 of Nephila pilipes. Lineage (NCBI taxonomy): Eukaryota > Metazoa > Arthropoda > Arachnida > Araneae > Nephilidae > Nephila > Nephila pilipes. The sequence continues at coordinate 9,996 of BMAW01105989.1, read as the reverse complement.
TTCTGAATTTATTTTAATTTATCCTTGAGTATCTCCACTCGCAATAAGGAAAACATTTGAGGACTAGAATATCGTTCAATCAAAAGAAATTATGAATTCTATAAAAACACTAATACAAAATTTACTTACCAACATTTCCTTTTACATCGTTGGATAAAAGTAAAAAAAAATTAAAATACCATGGAAAAGTAATTTATATAATAGAACGCAAAAAAATTCCTATTTAAATCTTAGAGAATCTTACGGAAATAGGTTTCATATTTCTTCCAGATCCACACACACATTTTAAAGAGAACGTGTGACAAAACAAAATAAAAATTAAATCGAAAAATTTGTATGTATGTAGTTAGAAATTACATCATTATTACAAAACCATTCACTTTTCAAAAAATAATGCATCACATAAAAAAGTTTTGCTTTCAACATTTCAAAATCGCTATCAAATATTTTCACAAGTAATTAATTTAAGTTTAAAAATTTCACTTACCGATATTTTCATTTGTGATGTATGATAAAAGTATATTTAAAATATTAATCCATACTTTGAAATACATAGAAATGTTATAATTACAATATTCTGATGAATATTAGAATATACATTATATAACAGTAATTTTTCCACATTTTTCTGTAACAAAATTTATAGAATATTTAATCTTAGAGAATTTTACGGAAATAGGTTTAATATTTCTTCCAGATCCACACACACATTTTAAAGAGAACGTGTGACAAAACAAAATAAAAGTTAAATCGAAAAATTTGTATATATGTAACTAGTTAGAAATGACATCATTATTACAAAACTGTTCACTTTTCAAAAAATAATGCATCACATAAAAATGTTTTGCTTTCAACATTTCAAAATCGCTATCACACAATATTTTCACAAGTAATTAATTTAAGTTTAAAAATTTCACTTACCGATATTTCCATTTGTGATGTATGATAAAAATATATTTAAAATATTAATCCATACTTTGAAATACATAGGAATGTTATAATTACAAAATTCTGATGAATATTAGAATACACATTATATAACAGTAATTTTTCCACATTTTTCTGTAACAAAATTTATAGAATATTGATAAATATTCTAGAAGAAATCATAATCAGGAAAGTGAAACTTACTATCTGAAAGACTTGAAATGTCTGAAACTAAAAGAAAAAAATATGTATTATTGCGAAATATACCTAATATTTTTTTTAAAAAAGAAAAAATTCAAAATATGTTTAAAAATTAAATAGTAAAAGCCCTTACGGCTGGAAACTAAAAATAGACCATAAGATTGAAAGCAATTACAAGTTTGATTTATAAATTCAACATTAAAATTACAAAAAGAAAAAAAATATTTTTAGATGGTTTCTTCGAGAGAATGTAAAAAATAATAAATGATAAGAGTTCTTATCAAAGTCAATAGAATTAAAACTTAATATCAGAAAGATTTGGAAGGTCAGACACTAAGAGAAACAATTGCGAATTCTTTCAAAACATGGTTTTCAATAATTCTTCTTAAAAAAATTAAATCAGATTGAAAAGTTATTTAAAAAAGAGAAAAAGCAGTAAATGGACTTACGACTTGAAAATAAAAATTGAGAAAAGAATTGAAGAAATTATAATTTCAATCTCAAAATTTGTATGAATTTTAATTTAAAAATGAAATTTTTTCAATAAATAGAAATGCTGATATTACTCTTAATGTAAATTTGATGCTCTTTATTGCTTCTAAAAAGCGAAATTGCACATATAGTCATTAAACTAAAATTTGAGTTATTAGCAACTTGTAAAAAATAATATATTATTGCTTAAAATTTACTCAAATATTCTGGACTCAGTTCATTACCTAATTCTGTCGTACACTATATTCAAATACATATCATTTACGCAGTTTTTACCAATAAAAGAAATTTCACAATTTAATTATATAACACGAATTCTTGAGAATATAGATTGTGTTCTCTTACGAAATTGACACAATTTATACCGTGAAACAAAATTTGCAATTCCTGGCCTTCATCGGTAAAATGAGTAAAGATCAGGTTGGAATAATGCCGATACTTAAAAGACCCGTATTTCCGAAAACGTGTTTTACACTTTATCTTACGGACAAAGTTTAGTAAAACTGAAAAAGTTCATTAACATCATACGTTATTTATAAGGTCATATTAAAGTTTGGAAATGAGGAACTTACTGTCAGATAAGTCTAGACCGGGAACTGAAAGAGAAATGAATACAATTTTTAAATATTTTTTAAAAATATCAAATTTTTAATACGCTGATACTTTAAAATTGATACTTACACTACGAGAAATATATCTTCAAGGTGTACAGATTTTATTGTACCGAGCATGAAAAGTTGTACAATGTTTGAGGAGGGAATTTGATTTACGCTAGTGTCAAAACTTAAGTATCTTTACATAGTGTACCGTAATTCCAAAATAAGTTTATGAAAGCATAAAAGACAAGGATTAATTTGTTCGCTTTCACTAAGGGCCCAAGCAAAAAGTGGCTTTAATGATAGAACAGCGTATTAAAAAAAATTGTCTGGCAATGACGAAGAACAACAAACCAAACTGCCTTAGTAAGGTTATGACCATACCTAACTAGAATGGTTCCATCATTCAGTCTGTTCGTAGTCTCTAACAAATTACCTTTCATTTCTTTTGGTAGTCTTTGCCAGACTTCAAAAGAGCATCTGATTCAATGGTCTGATGTTCTCCGGAGACGATGCGTGGTGAGGATGTTAGAAGAGGTGGGTGAGAGCTCAGGTGTAGTCCTCGTCACTTGACTGTGGTTCAAAATTACGAGGAACGTCACCAATAGAACTCGTATTGTTTCTATTGCGACGTTAATAAAAACTAAAAATAAATCTACGGAGACGATCTTTTGCCACGCTCATTCACTAAGCCTCTCACACGTCTTCTTTAGAATATAAATCCGAGACGAAAGCTAGTGAATCTCCATTCTGTTTGTAGTCTAATTTTAGAGAACATCCTCAATAGCAGAGGTCCAGTGTGGGCGTGAATTGTTGTCAACAGAAATGAAATATGAACCAAGGGAAGTTCGGAACGGACGGTCGTGTGGCAGATTAATTATTTCGGAATAACAGTCTACGGTAGCTGAGACGATGTCTAAAATATTTAATACTTTTTGTCCATTGAGAATAATGCTTCGAGAGAGAAGCAATCCAGTAACATTCCAGAAGCCTCACTGCCTGATGTTAGTGGAATGTATTCATGTCTCTACCTCCATCTATATCAACAGGCACTAAAACGCTTTGCTCAAATGGAGATGAATCTCGTCTTTAAACACAACGTGACTCCAATAAAGAGACGTCCAGGCTTTGTCTTGTTGAAACCACGGTAATCAATAAGATTAAGACGACTATAGTAAACCTGGAAATCTGTCTTGCAGTTAAAATATCTGTCATTACTAGAAAATGCTATCATCGCTCGACCACCAGCAATCTATGTTACAACTGTGCTTGTCAATTGGATGGCTTTCCTTGTTCCTTAATATAAAATATTGGTTTTGTAAACTCTCGTGCCGCATTCGTAACATTATGATTTCACTTCATTTCGAAGGAATTATCTGAAAATTCCTTCTATAGTCCTATTTTTAAATTGATTCGTATCTGAGCATTCGGATTCCAAGAAATTCTGTTCCGTCTGGTGTCATATCTGATATGTTCACATTTTCAATCTACTGAATTTTTACTGTACTGATCGAGAAAAGCCTTTTTCAATTATTTCATTATTTTTCCTCGAAAATGTATTAGATGTGTTCAAAGATTTGCACTCTACTATATTTGATGGAACATAAAAGTAAGGAGTTTGTGGCCTTATTGAGGAAGTGGGCAAAATAATTCATAAACGGAGATGTGTTTGTTCTGAATAGATATTATTTTAATAACTATATTCCTCACAATCAATCTTTCAGAAGATGGGATTTAAAATAGCGACGAAATTTATACAAAAACATACGAAATGTTTCAGATATAATTAGCTCTACCTTTCTATAGAGCATCACAAATAAAAAAAAATCTTAAACGGTATTGAGTATTTAATTTAATGAATCTATCTGATGTAAACATTGAAACAAAAAGGGAGGTGGAGGTGAGGTATGTCGGCTGCTATTTTACCTATGATTTCGGTTTAAATGAAACAATTTTAAATATTAGAAGAAAGAAATATAAATAATATTGCCCAAAAGAGAAATCGGTGCCTTTTATTTTAGGTATTATAAAAAAGAAATGAAGGACATTTAAAAAAAGTATAAAAACTTACTATTTTTGAGAGCTGATTTAGGAACTGTGAAAGAAAAAAAAATTATAATCCGACACACAGTACCATATGTTTATTAGTAAGCATAAAGAATAAAACCGAAACTTACTGTCGGAAAGGCTTGGTAGTTGTGAAACTAAAAGTGAGAAATAAATATTAATTCAAAATATAATTTTCAGGGATTCTTCGATGAAAATATGAATAAAAATTTAAAAAATATACATAAAATATAGAAAGCAATAAATGTACTTACGACTGGAAACTAAAAATAAGAACATGATTGAAGCAAGTATAAATTGAATTTCAATTTGTTAATTATTTTTAAAGGGAAGATTTTTTCTTTATATGGATTTTTCAAGTGATTAGAAACATTGATATTTCTTTGCACGTAAATTCAATTTTTTTTCTGATTATGAAACGCAACAGATACATATAGCCATTAAACAAGGATTTGAAATATTACAGGATTTTATAATTAACAGTTTTCTGTTTAAATTTTACTCAAATATTCTGGATTCAGTTCTTTAACTAACTCCTTCGCGTATACTAATTTCAAATACATATCATTTTCATAATTTTTACGAATAAAAAAGGTTTAACATTTGATTATAAGACACACCCGTACTTGAGAGTATAGAGTATCTTATGGAAAATGTTTAGTAAAACTGGAAAAGTTCATTGACCTCTTACATTATTCATTAGGTAATATTGAAGTTTGGAAATGAGGAACTTACTGTCAGATAAGTCTAGACCTGGAACTGAAAGAGAAATGAATGAAATTTTTAAATATTTCTTTAAAAAGATCAAATTTTTAATACATTTATATTTTAAAATTCAGGTTTATATTACGAGATATACATCTTCAAGGTGCACAGATTTCAGTGTAATAAGGATTAAAAGTTGTTGAATGTTTCAGGAGGGAATTTGATTTAAGCTCGTGTCAAAACTGAAGCATCTTTATAAATACTTCCGTAATTCCAAAACATTTCGGCCAGGCTGAATGATATACATCCAAGAGATGCTAAATATAGCATCTTCCAGTTGATGAAAGCAGGAAAGACAAAAATTAATTTGTACACATTCGTTATGGCACCATGCAGAAGAGGGCTTTAAGGATAGTAAACGCGTATTAAAAACTATTGTCTGGCCATGAGAAATAACAACAAACCAAACTACCTTAGTAAACTAAAGGATATTGATGCAACCATAAAAGGGATATTCCGTCTGTTCATATTCTTTACCATATTACCCTTCATTTACTTTGGTAATGTTGGCTAGACTAGAAAAGAGCATGTGTTTCAAGGGTTTGGTGTTCTCCGGATGATACGATCTTTCTACCCGGCGTCTCTACTAAACCTCTCACGCGTCTTCCATGGGATATAAATCCGAGACGAAGGCTGGTGAATCCATTCCGTTTTTGTTTCACTTTAGAGAATCTCCTCGACAGCAGAGGTCATGTGTGGGCTTGTATTGATGTCAACAGAATTGAAGTGTGAACCTAGTGAGGCTCGAAACCGACGTTCGTGTGGCTGGATAATTAGATCAGAATAACAGTCTACGGTTACTCAGCCGAAGACTAAAATATTTAGCACTTTTTATAGAAAGTGTATATTGCTTCGAGAAAGAAGCACTCCTGTACCACTCGAGAAGCCTCTCTGCCTGACATTAGTGGAATGTATTCTTGTCCCTACCTCCATCCCTATCATTTGTTACTAAAATACTTTGCTCAAATGGAGATGAATCTCGTCTTTAAACACAACGGGAGTCCAATAAAGAGACGTCCAGGCTTTGTCTTGTTGAAACCACGGTAATCAATAAGAAGATTTCAAAGGTATCAATAGATAAATAAGCAGATTCCGGACTATAGCAAACCTGGAAATATGTCTTGCAGTTGACATGCAGATATTCTTACCAATTGAGCCCAAATCTTGTTCCAGACTTTTAATTGGCTTGCAGAACGAAATATCTGTCATTTCTAGCCATTGCTGTCATCGCTCGACCACCTGCAATCTATGTTACAACTGGGCTTGTCTTTTGAATAACTTTCTTTGTTCCTTAATATAAAATATTGGTTTTGTAAACTCTCGTGACGCATTCGTAACATTACGATTCCGCTTCAATTCGTAGGAAATATCTGAAAATTCCTTCTACGTTCCTATTTTTAATTTGCCTTGTCTCTGAGCAGGCGGATTCGAAGCAATCGTGTGCCGTTATGTGGCCTCTCGTGTCATATCTGATATTTTCGCATTTTCACTCAGCTGCCTTTTCACTGTACCGATCGCGAAAAGCCTCATACAATATTATTATGATTTTACGTCGAAATGGCATTTTTGTTTTGCTTTCTTCTGTATTTGTAGGAGCATAAATGCAAGCAGTTTGTGGCATTGTTGAGCAAGGGGAATAGACAATCCTTCAACGGACATGTGTTTATTTTGAATAGATATTACTTTACAATACTCTTTACTGTTACTCTTTCAGAAGATGGGCTTTAAGATAACGACGAGTTTTTATACGAAAAGATACGAAATGTTTCAGATATAATTAGCTCTATCTTTGTATAGAACATTAAAATTAAAATAAAATTTTAAAAGGTATCGAATTTTTACGTTAAATACTTAAACCCATGAATCTATCTGATGTAGTCATTGAAACCAAAATCCGTAACAAAAGGGAGGTAGTGGCGAAGTATGTCGGCTGATATTTTACCTTACATTTCGGCTTAAATGAAACAATTTGAAAGATTAGAAACAAATATGTAAATAATATTGCTCTCAAACTGAAATCTGTGTCTTTTATTTGACGCATGATTAAAAGAAAGGACATTTAGAAAAATATAAAAACTTTTACTTTTGGGAGAGCTGAGTTTAGGAACTGTGAAGAAAAATTATAATCCGACACACACCATATGGTCGTTAGTAGTCATAAAGGGCAAAACTAAGAAACTTACTATCTGAAGGCAGTGGTTAGTGAAACTAAAGTAAGAAATAAATAACCAATTTGAAATATAATTTTTCAAGAGTTCTTCGATGAAAATATATGAATAAAAATTTAAAAATATACATATGGAAATATAGAAAGCAATAAATGTACTTACGACTGGAAACTAAAAATAAGGGTATGATTGAAACAGAGTAGATTGAATTTCAATTTATTTATTCAATTATTTTAAAGGAAAGGTTATATGTGATATGGATTTTCAAGTGATTAGAAACACATTGATATTTCTTTGCACGCATAATTCAATTTTTCTGATTATGGAAACACATAACCCCAGATGCATATAGCCATTAAGCAAAGTTTGAAATATTACAGGATTTTATAATTAACAGTTTTCTGTTTAAATTTTACTCAATATTCTGGTTCAGTTCTTTAACTAACTCCTTCGTATGCTAAGTTCAAATACATATCAAACAATTTTACGAATAAAAAAAGGGTTTTAGTCTGTTGATTATAGATCCACATCCCGTACTTGGTATAGAAGTATCTTATGGAAAATGTTTATAAAACTGGAAAGTCATTTGATCCTCTTACATTGTCATTAGATTGTAATATTGAAGTTTGGAATGAGGAACTACTGGGTCAGGATAAGTCTAGACCTGGAACTGAAAGAAGAGAAAGAAAATTTTAAATATTTCTTTATAAAAAGATCAAATTTTTAATACACTTTATATTTTAAAATTCGAACATTGTTTGAGATATACATCTTCAAGGTACAATTTCAGTGTAATAAGGATTAAAAGTTGTTGAATGTTTCAGGAGGAATTTTGATTTTAAGCTCAACAAAACTGAAGATCTTTTATAAATACTCTCCAAGAAAAAACATTTCAGGCCAGGCTGAATGTATAATGACCAAGAGATGCTAAATAAGCATCTTCAAGTTGATGAAAGCAAAGAACAAAAATTAATTTGTACACATTCACGTATGGCACCATGCAGAAAGAGTGGCTTAAGATAACAGTAAAGCGCGTATTAAAACTATTGTTCACATGTGCTGAGAAATAACAACAAACCAAACTACCTTAATGTCTAAACTAAGGATATTTTATGCAAACTCATAAGATAGCTTCATTTTTCATAATTCTTACCGCATTACCCTTCATTCTTTTGGGTAGTTGGCTAGACCAGAAAGAGCATGTGTTTGCAGGTTTGGTGTTCTCCGATACGATGTTTCTACCACGCTCTACACCTCACGGCTCTGCCAGGGATATGCATCGAGACGAAGGCTGGTGAATCCATTTGCGTTTTGTTTCACTTTAGAGAATCTCTCCTCGACAGCAGAGAGTCATGTGTGGGCTTGTATTGATGTCAACAGAATAAGTGTGAACTCTAGGTGAGGGTCGAAACCGACGAAAAATTCGTGTGGCTGGATACATAGATCAGAATCATGCCTCGGTTACTCAGCTCGAAATCTAAAATATTTAGCAATATTCTTTATGAAAGTGTATATTTCATAGCTCGAGAAAGAAGCATCCTCGGGTGGCACTGTATAGAAGCCTCTCTGCTACTGCATGACTATGTGTGTGTACGTAGCCTACCTGCCATCCCTATCTATTTGTTAGCTAAAATACTTTTCTAAATGGAGAGTGAATCTCCAGTTCTTTAAACACAACGGAACGGTCAACAAAGAGGAGACTGTCTGTAGGCTTTTGTCTGTTGGAAACCACAGTACAATAAGAAGATTTCAAAGGTATCCTGTAATAGAAACAAGCAGATTCCGGACTATAGCAAACCTGGAAATATGTCTTGCAGTTGACATGCAGATATTTATCACCAATTGAGCCCAAATCTTGTTCCAGACTTTTAATTGGCTTGCAGAACGAAATATCTGTCACATTTCTGCATTGCTGTCATCTCTCGACCACCTGCATATCTATAGCAACTCCGCTGTCTTTTAACTTTCTTTGTTCCTTAATATAAAGTTTTTGTAAACTCTCGTGACGCATTCATGACACAGTTCCGCTTCAATTCGTAGAAATATCTGAAAATTCTTCTACGTTCCTATTTTTAATTTTGTGTCTCTGAGCAGGCGAAGTTCGAAACAATCGTTGCCGTTATGTGGCCTCTCGTGTCATACTGATATTTTCGCATTTTCACACTCCTTTTCGCTTTTTCACTGTACACGCGAAAAGCCCTTACAATATTATTATGATTTTACGTCGAAATGGCATTTTGTTTTGCTTTCTTCTGTATTTGTAGAGCATAAATGCAAGCAGTTTGTGCATTGTTGAGCAAGGGGAATAGACAATCCTTCAACGGACATGTGTTTATTTTGAATAGATATTACTTTGTCTCTTTTTGTACTCTTAAGAAGATGGGCTTTAAGATAACGACGAGTTTTATACGAAAGATACGAAATGTTTCAGATATAATTAGCTCTATCTTTGTATAGAACATTAAAATTAAAATAAAATTTTAAAAGGTATCGAATTTTTACGTTAAATAATGCTTAAACCCATGAATCTATCTGGTATGTGATCTGAAACAACAAAATCAAAAAAAGGGAGAGAAGTAGAGGCAGTATGTTTGGCTGATATTTTACCTTACATTTCGCTATTAAAATGAAACAATTTGAAAGATTAGAAACAAATATACAAAATAATAATATTTCTCTCAAACTGAAATTTGTCTTTTATTTGACATGATTATAAAGAAAGAAAGGACATTTAGAAAAATATAAAAACTTTTACTATTTGGGAGAGCAATGCGTAGCAT
>BMAW01105979.1:0-19914 GCA_019974015.1 Nephila pilipes | reverse complement strand
TGTGTGTGTGTGTGTGTGTGTGTGTAAAGCGGCCAATCAACATTCTTCAGACCCATTGCCCAGGGTTCGAAACAAACCCTGCCGACACTCCAAGGCCGACAACTGCCCCTCCTTTTCGATGAGGTAGGAAAACATACTCCAATCTTTTAGAGAAAACTTCAACTCCGAATACATGTATTATATGTGTGTATGATAAAAAATAATAATTGATTAAACCTTATCCAAAATTCTATTTCCTGTTTAATAAAATTTAACAATTTATTTTCCTGCCTTACATGTTTGCTGCGGACGGTCAACAATTATTTTTTGCATCTAAGTTTACTGAACCTAAAATTCCAATTCTATTTCATTTCCTCTTATTGTTAAAGTCTGAACTATTTCACTCGTTACGCTTTAATCGAACCCTGAAGAAAAGAATGCTAACTTAGTAAGAATTACATCAATTATATAATCCAATCTTGATTTTTTTTTCGTCTGATGCTGTTTTTAAATTACGAACGGAACTACGATTTTAATCACTCTGATATGATTATGAACGAATAAAGAATTTCACTGTCTGAAAGCATGCATATTTCTTCTGAACTGTCGCACACACATACAAATATATATATATATATATATATATATATATATATATATGTATGTGTGTGTTTGTTTGTGTGTGTGAGAGAGAGAGAGAGAGAGTGTGTGTAAGAGTGTGTGTGTCGCTTGTTGAGTATGCGTGTGTATGTGTGTTGGCTGTCTTGAGTGTATTACCGCATTGATATACTTCTTCGTATTGTGAAAATAATTTAACTATGCACGAAGTATAATATTTTATAATTTTAAGTTATATAAAACTAATTAAACAATGAGCATTCTATAACATAAAATAAAGAAAGAAGTAAACGAAACTTAAGGTAGCCATTTTCAATTTTACAGTTCTATAGATAACTTAATCAGTAAATTATTAAGTTTTATATTTTCCCGGAAATGATTTTAGCATATAACAAATTTATTTAGTAAAATTCGATGATTGATGCCAGATTTGTTTATATAGTTTTAAAGAGAGCTAAATTATTTTTGAAAAAAAATGTGGAAATTAAGTAGAATATTAAGTAATGTTGAAAATACATTGGATACTGAATGAAAATAAATATAAAAATTAATATATATATATATCAATGCAAAGTTTTGCAAATACGAGATTTAGCCTAAGGTTAGCTTTATTTTTATATCTACAATTAAATATAAGAATTAAAGTAAATTGTTAATTATCGAGAAATGGTTAATAGTAAACTTTTCTAATATTAAAAATAAAGGCAGGCAATAAATTATTTAATTGAATATTGTATCAGCTACACATAATTAAACTTAAAGCAAACAATAAATTATAAAGTTGAGCTAAGTGTAATTAAAATTAAAGCAAACGATACATTCTTAAATTAAATATATTCAAGATAAATGTAATTGGAATTGAAGCAAACAATAAGAAATTGAAAAGTGACCTGGTATGCGAAAAGTAATACAACTAGAACAATAGCCTCTTAGACGGCTAATTAAAATTAAAGCAAAGGATAAAAAATTAAAAAGTGATCTGATACGCCATAAGTGATCCAAGTAAAACTATAGCCTCATGGGTGGCTAAAAAGTGGCTGTTTCAAACTCAACTTAAGATTCTGAATGTTATTCATTTACAGTCATTTCTTGATTCTTGTTTACATATGATTTAAGATAATGCATAAATAAATAAGTAAAGGAATTACTTAATTTTTATATTTGTTTCACATCAATCTAATAAAAAAGTTATGGGAATATATGATATATTTTTGAATATTAATTCCATAAGTGGAGAAAGCAGGCATCAGACATATATTTCATATATTTTATTTCAATTCAATAAAAAACACAGGGGAAATTTATTATGACGTATTTTTGAAAATTACGTTCGTTACTAGTGAAAGCCGACGTAAAAATATACGCTAATAAAAGATAAATTTTTGAAAATTGATCAGTTACAGCATTTTTTGGTTGAACTATAACAACAGCCCTTTGGATGTTAACAAATTTCAAAGCAAGGAATTTGCCTAAAAAAGATGATTTTATGTGCCATATATTGATATGATATTTGTAGGAAAATGTATTGACAGTAAAGTACTTATACAGGAAATTTGAATCTTTTTTTATCTTCTAAATTGCCGATTACTATTTTGGTTAAGAAATGGAAAAAATAAATTTGTAGAGCTACGCTTATTAATGATAAAATAATTTAATAGTAAAAAGTAAGATGCAATTTAGTTTTTGATTAAAATTAAACTTCTTAATTATATATATATATATATGTGTGTGTGTGTGTGTGTGTGTGTGTGAACAATGAGAAATTACAAGAGTTCCTTTTAGATAAATAGTTATAAAAACTTTTTGTTGAAAAAAAAATTTGTTATAGAAATAAAAATTTCGCTTTGCGTACTAAAAATTACAAATGCTCTTATAATCTCCCAACAGTTATAACGAAGGGAAAAAAATATTTTTGATGGTAAAAGGTTTAGATTTCTATTTATTTGTAAAACAAGTGAATGACTCAACAATCACTACGTGTTACTTTAAAAACCTGACTAAATATTATTAACATTTAAAAACACAATGCCCCTAATCCCTCCTTTAGTTTAATTTATTTTCCCACATTAAATACATTTTAATTTAGTTCAGCAGCATTAAAATTTGAATCATTTCTTTCCAAAATTTAATATTTTATTAAATAAAAATTATTTCAGAAATATGCCCAAGTTGAACTTGTTGATTCAGTTTCAATTTACTTATACGATTTCTAAGCTACATAAATTTTACTCTTATTTATTTTGACTTAAGTCATACTGTAGAAACAACAACACTTAAATTTTATAATTGAATCAAGTGCATGAATAAGACCAGAGAATTCTCACAGTACTCACAGTGGACACGAATTGTCCATTCATCCTCAATGGCCGAGTTGGGAACAGCCGGGTTCTCAGCCCTGCAGGACAAGATCTTTCCATCGTCATTAGGAGTGGGTACAAGGTGAAGAGTGCTGACTGTCAAGTTGCCCCCATCAGACACTGTGTCGGTTGTTCCGGCCCCAATTTTTTTCCCGTCCAACCACCAAGACAGGAGGGCTCGGGGGCGTGACCCCGTGGTCTCACAGATGATTTGTTTGCGACTTCCAGCGTTCAGGGGATAGTGAGGTGCGGCTATTTTCACTTCCAGAGGTCTCACTGCAAATGGAAAATTATATGAAGTAACTTATAATAGGGTGAAGTAGAACATTTTGGGAGAAACAAAAATCTGAATGTACGCTGGTTGTAATTAGTGAAGAAATAGAACTGTTATAGAGTATGATAACTTAAGTAATTTTTTTGTTAGCATTATTCCAAATATCATTTTTTTCCTTATTATAAATATTTCCTTCTAATATTTTATTGATTGTTAATAGTTTATTGCATATTTATTTCATTATCTTGTGTCTTTTCATTTTTTTTTTGTTTATTATATTTAAAAAGCTTATTTACTTTTTATATAACTTGATCACAAATCGAAATTTTGCAAGAATTTTTCGTAACTTTCAAAGAAATCGTTTATAATAAAAACTTCAGTATATATATATATAGAAAGCAAAAATAGCTAGCAACGAAAAAATTGGTTTCATAAATATCACTAATTATCACCATACAATAATAATATTAATCAATAGAGGTTATATTTTTTTTTCCATCTAGAATATATATTTTTTTTCTTCAGTTTTATAGATAGAGATGATCTCCTAAACTTTCTTCTATTACTTACAAGTATTATCAGTACTTTTCATAAATTTTGTTTGAATAATATTAGCATAACTTGTAAATAATTCATATGTACATTATTGAGTATAAACTATTGCATATCATAATATGGGGGGGGGATATTTTATAGATAAGAGTTTAAAATTTTTTAAAATTGTATTATTAGATTGGGAACAAAGCGTTATATTTAGATTATGTATAAATCATGTATTTCACAAGAAGAAGAATCTTAAAAAATTTGGGGCTATTAATTTCTCATTAGTCTTAATTAAAAACCGATTATTCTTCTTTTCATATAGAAATAAAAATATTAATTAATCAATTTCAAAAAACGAGCAAAAACAAACATTATACTCAAACTTTTGTTAACATAAAATTTAGTAAAATGGCCTTTATACAGTTTATATCACGATTCCTTTTTTCAGCCTTTTCATGAAGAAGTATTCAATCCCACTCTATTGTTGCATATTTATTATGTATTATTGTATTTTATCTTCGTATACGTTATAGAGAATGAGTTAAGAAAAGGATCTAATTGTTCTCCAAAACTTCTTTTAATAATTAATAACACTTCTCTAGATGAAGAAATTTTATCTTAAATAAATACATTTTTGTGAAATAATATTTTGAGGTATTATCCCACCCCAAGCATATTAAATAAGTTAAACATCTTCTGTGTCTTATCTTTCTTGAAAATATAGTCAATAAATATATTTCTAAATTTTTATATTTTAAATGAAGTTAAATTTGTAAATTCAGATAAAAAACGTTTCTATAAGCCACACGAAAACTTTAAAGTAAATTGTGTTTCGCTTCACATTGATTCTATTAAAAATAATAGATGCATTAATTTTGAATCTTATAAAAATCTTTGAAATAATTATTATATGCAAAAACTGGAGACCACTGATACGAAATTTTAATTAAACTTTATTCAATGGTTACCGCAGGCAGAAAAGAGATTCGTGAAAACGGTCTACTCTGAAAATATTTTTCACATTCTTTAATTAAATATTTGAAACCTTTGACGAGTACTAGCAATTAATTTAAGCATAAGACATGAAAGCGGAATTCTAAATGAAAACCAATGAAAACCATTTTGAAATTCAGATTTTTAATTAACTTCGATAGGCTGTAAATGCGTTAATTAAAGTACCAATAAGTCATTTCAAAATAGAAAGGTTTAATATCATCTGGTATCTTTCGGGAATATTTACTTAAGGCAACGAATGAAAAAGCAATATTTGTCGTAAATATGGCACAGAAAATAATTATGGAAAATAAACAGACATTTTTCAATTACCAGAGAATAGAACTAGCAGTAAACATTTTAAATAAATGGAATTGATGTTAAAAATTCAGTTGAAAATAATTGAAAGAATGCATTTCAATTACATGCATTGCAAATATTTCTATGCATGGTCGAATAAATATAATGGCAGTTCTTTTCTAAATTATATATCTAGTTCAATTTGTTTGTTTAAATTATGTATGATATGTGGATATCTAAGTCTTGGAGTTATTACACAAGATCAAAGAACGAAGTTGTGGATAATTTGATTTTAAAAGGTTAATTGCTTTAAATTATTTATTGCTCTTTCTATCATTATCTATTTAGAATTTAACTTAATAATGAGTTTATTACATTGAAAAAAATTACCTTTCCTGCGGCCAATACATAGTTCATCAGTTCTAAATCACGATTTGTTTTTTTTCTTTAATAAATGTTTTAAGAATGTAGCAGTCTTGCATGATTGATTTAATAAAATTATTGACTAACGCTAAGCTTTTATTAAAATATTCTAATTGTTTTTCAAGTATGATATTGAACATAATCATAAAATTATTCTTCTCACAATTATAAAATATATATATACTAATCAACAAATAATATAAATTTTGTAAATGAATAGTAGTTGTTTGTGGATCTTTGATTTAAATATAGTATAGAATTGAATGTGCAAAGATGGTTTCATTTCCAAAAAAGAAATAATTATTTAAAATATTCAACTGAAACGTGTTTTCTACGGCAGAACTGATTTCAACAATAATGCTTAAAAGAGTAAAGCTTGAATAAGAGAGAAGTGCATAGAAATTATTATAAAGACTTCTAATGTTCATTTAAGTGTTACTTTTTTAACTTTATTTTATTTATATCAGTATACTTTTAATGAAAGCATATTGAAAGTGCAGTTGAGATTTGTTCTCTTTTTAAGATATTTTATGCAACACTTAAAGCAAAGTGCGTCTGCTTCCTAGGGAATAACACCTATTTTGCTCCAGGAATCAATGATCCCTTGACGGACCATTACAACACGCCGCTTTTTGGTTTTACATGAGTATGCCTCGTTAAATTGATGTCAGGTGGATTAGCAACACTTATCTTTGTATTACTAATACCTTTTCGTAGCACCTATTTTGCTCCAGGAATCTACACTTCTACGACGGACCTTTGCAACTCACATGGTTTTCGGCTTTACCTCAACATTTCTAGTTAAAGTGGCGACAGCTCCATTAGTTTTTCTGTGTGTGACTAGTCTTTTCTTAGGAATCTCTTTTTATAAGATTTTGATAACCTTACCATATGTATGGATGTGTGGTTTTCTAGTTCAAAATTTGTACTCGATGACTTCTTTTACATGCGTATTTAGACAAATTTTATTGAATTTTTCATTATCAAAGAGTGACTCTGCCCACTATAATGTTTATTTTTAAAAAATTATTATTTAAAAATTTTTTTCGATTTGAAGCAACTTGGAAACTTTCTATCTTATTAAGCTATTTCTGTTTTAAAAGCAAATAAGCTTTACATGATTGTATTGCAGAATCACAACGGAAATATAAAGAAATAAAAGAGAAAAAATTTTTTGAAGGATAAAATTACCATTTCTGCAAAGTTGTAAAATATTTAAAATATCATGATCAGAATATAAATAGAAGTTAAGTCAATTGAATTTCATTAAAATCAAAACATAAGAACATCTATAATGCATGGAATAAGTTGTATTGATACTTTTCTACAATTCGCACTTAGAAGCAACACGAGGACTATTGGTTAAAGACCACGTAATTTTGAACATATGACAAGTAATGCAGTGGATATCCGAGCTTGCATCTTCCTCTTCTAACTTTCACGCTACCACAAAGAGAGGACTTGGAGCTTCAAAAGATTTCACATGTACCATCCCCGCTTCATAGCTAGTTTTTATTGTTATTTGGACTCAAACACACGACTCGATGAAACAATGCTAGCCACAAGATCATGGCTATGTGACCATTAGTATACTCCAGTCACCATAAAATAATTAAAACAGCAATGGTGATTCAAAAATATGATTATTCCGAAACATTTTAAAATCCAACATTTCAAAATTTTGACATAATATAGTAACATAATTATATAATTTTCTGAAAAACTATAGTTAGTTTTGAGTGAAAAAATGACTTGTAAAGAACTTTAAATATAATTCATAACTTCAAAAAAAATTGCCAAGCATTTACTGCAGAAAATTTATCCATCATTTCATCAAAATGTATATGCTATAGATAGCCTTTCGGTCTACACTCGGGAAAGCCAAGACTGATAATTTTTTCTTTCTTCGCAGATAAACTCAAGAAGGACTAGATAAGTTTTAATTTACTGAAAATATTTCATAATTGACGATGAAGGATCTAATAGTCAGCAAAACCATGAAATCTAATTGATTGAGGATGGAAATGTCTGTTTTATTTAAATTTTAGTACATTTAAAAATTGGAAACATTTGATTCTTAAATTTGGTTTCAATTTAGCACCCCCTGGTTGTTGCATCCTGGGGCAGATGTGCCCCTTTGCCCCCACTTTCCTTAGCTACGCCACTGCATACTATATACATTATCTCGTGGTCCTGCAATAAATGGTTATATGTTTTAAGCATAGTTTCCTTTGTTGTTTTAACTCCCTTGCCTGATCAATCTTGAGAAGCTTACAGCACAAAAACATATTCGACATTTTTTAAAAATTTGGGTTTCCTTTCCTTTTATGCCACTTCAGTCCTACTTTTCAGGAAGATAACATCCGGCCATCTGCGACATGCCTTACCATGAATAATAGTGTAATTCCGTCAAATCGCAAGTAAACTCAACTGGCGTTTCTGTCATGGCTTTTTTATACATGAGTCCCACACATCATGAAATAAAAGTTTTAATTTGGTATAATTCCCTGGGGCATTTTTATTCTACTCATGAATGTCCCATAAAGGGTCATTGAAAGCTTAATCTTTGATATTGTGAATCGCAATATCAAGTGGAAAGGGTGTTTTCTTCACCTTTATGGTTACCCATCATCCCTTCTGGAGGCATTCTTAAATAAGAAGTTCGTCAAGAATTTGACAGATTCATTTGCACATTCAGGCCCATACACTTACATGGACACATTAACAGAAACATTTCACACTCGCGAGTCTCACAAGCATTTCACTCTAATCTCAACTTCCTCTATTGTGACACCCCTTTCATCTTACTCCAGATATGTAGATAGTATCTCAAACTTGTTCATTTAATAAACTGATTGATCACACTAAATGATAGTATTTTCATTTCGCCAATCATTTATCGTTCTTAATTATAATTAACTCTTCTCATCAATGATTGGAACCGCTTTTCTTCCCAATATAATATATTCGACTAGTTGTTTAATTATAGAAGTGTAAATCTCAAAATTGTTAGCTTTAAATAAATATCTTAATTAAAGGGAGACAGCTATGTTTCACTTTTTATGAGATTCAGATAACGATTTTTTTCAAATGACGTCAGTACTTCTTGTGAATTGCAGGCATTCATGCTTTTTTTTTCTTTTATTTTATGTATCATGACATAAACATACTAAGAAATTCAAATTTGCTACAGGCAACTTATATTCTAAATAAGAGAAATTAGAAACAAGAGAAAGAAGTAAGTGAAATGATGTTTGCACACATAAAAACAAGAAAAAGGAATCTCAGGAAGAATCTTTTATGCAACCAAAACTCAAAACTCCCCTGATTGTAAAGCTAAGGCCATGACTTTCGCCACAAAAGAGAGAAGATAAGAATCCAAATAAGTGGAGACGATTTAAAAGCTGCCCTTGAAACATATCTTTTTGAAAGTTTGAGTTTAAGAAAGACTCGACTATTTTAATACTCTTTATTATCTTTTTTTTTTTTTTTTTTGTATTTGAATGTTTGGATTTTGAAAATGAATTCCAATTTCTCAGAAATTGAAGTGTTTAAGTTTGGATTTTTTTTTTATTAGATAATATTTTATAGATCCCAAGGTCAGTAAGATTCGCTGAACATTCAACTTTTTATTGGTTAAGTTTTAACAATTATACATTGTTTCTTTCTTACGTGTACATGTAACAGAGAAATCTCATATCGTTTTTGGAATTTATATTATCGTTCATTTTATGTTAATACTGTAATTCGTGGTTCATTTAACTCGTGGTTTCGTAATCATGAACCCCGATTACCACAGGTTAATGGGGGCTAACTGTACCTTTATGTTTGTGTGTCCAACCAAATGGACACTTCCTTGTCCAATTGGTTGGCCTGACTCTTATCCATAAAGCACATTTGGGATTTAATGAGAAGAGTCGTTCAACTATTCCAGAATGTTTTGATTTAACCCGACCATTGGGGTCAATTTGTCAAGAAATCCCATAACACATGACCCAGGAACAATTTCAGTCTATTCCACTTTTATCCAGTGTAACATTTTCGCAAATAATCTTTAAATAAATATATTATTACCTTAATGTTATTTATTTGACAAACTAATGTACTTAATCAGAATATCCATTCAAAGAACATAAATATATCAACACATTTTTTTATTTAATCCATTTTATTTTAACGATTACACGTTCATATCGTGTCTATAGTTAATATAATTTGATTACTCATTTTTCCAATTATAGCTAGTTTATTAGTTAATGTTTGTTTCTTATGTAAATTAGTGTACACTTAAAAACATGTATTGAAAAGGTTAAATTGTATTGAATTTTAAATTCATCAAATTACGAAACGAACATAAATTCCTACATTTCCTCATGAATAAAATAAAATTTTACATAATTGATGCAAAATATCTAAATCCTGTTCTAAGATTCTAGAATTTTAAATTAATTAATAATTTTGGAGATTTAATTTTATTACAAATGTTTTAAACTAATTTTAATACTGCAACATATATTAATCAATCTAGGTAACGTTTAAGATTGTGCCAGTTATAAATTGATAATTCATAAATGTACTGATTGCTGAATAAAGCGTACATTTAAATGAAACGGAAAATTTAGATTATCGGAAAAGCTATTTTTCCAAAATTCCTGAAAGTTTGGAAAATTTTAAGATAAGAGTATTTTTAATTAATGATTAAATCATCCATTCATCATTTTTTGAAGTATTTTCAATTGCAATATTTTAGCAAATTAAAACAAGACTAGCTGAGTTCTCTTTCTATTGAATTTTTCATTGTGAATTCATTTTAATTTTATCAAACAAAAGGCTAAATGTAACAAGCACTATTTGAATCCATACTAATCTAATTTATATTTCACGCTTTCCTGTTTTACATAAATTCTAGTATTAATTAGAAATAATTTGTATCTAGTTATCCAAATGTTTTATCTAATTTAGGCAACGTTGTTGATTTTTAGAGATTTAGAGAAAATATAAGCTTAAGCTTATAAGTAATATATATAATTTACATTTTGCTGTTACAAACACACATACACAAATCGTTAGACTTCATGAAATAAAACTGTCATGTTCTCTTATACATGATATCGTATACGATTTAAATTATCAAAAATATAAATATTTTGAACAATAAATATTATTAATGACACACTTAATTTTTTTCATTAAAAGTTTGCCTTCTTAAGTGTATTTCGTTATAAGATAATTATATATTTTTTAAATTTCTTCAGTATTAAAATGCATAAAAAAAAGAAGTATGTAATCTACACTTTGACTTAAATGGTAGTTACTCAAGAGAGAAATCGAAACAACGATATTTCTTAAGGATCTATTTTGAAAAGGATATGATGAGGGAAACCATAGTTTAATTTAGCGAAGTTATTTTACTTTTATTTGTATATTTTGAGAAAGATCTGGACTCAAAATCTGAAAATCTCTAAAACATGTTTTATTTTTATAAAATTGATAGGAGATTTTCAATATTTGTGTTTACTGAGCACATAAATTATTTGCTTGAGAAATATGCTAAATTGATTTTAATTATAAATTTTTTGTTTCTTTTTTCTTATATATTCTATTTGTTAGCTGTGAAGTAAATCTTAAAATAATAGTTTTATAATAAGAGTACTCACATTTGAGCATAAAAAAATAATTTGTCACATAAGTTTTGGATTCGAAACACTAATTACAGAAATATAAGATTAAAGTTATATTCTCAGCGCAAATTTTTTCTGAAACAGATATAAATGCATTTTAAGTAAACAGATATAAATGCATTTTAAGTTGTAAAATTTAAAAAAAAAAAAATTAAAGTAATAAAAACTCGTTTTCCATTCTTTTTTACTATTAATCAAACATACAGCTTTAATATGTTGCAGAAATAAGGGATGAAATTTAATTTAAGGGCTATTAGAATACATGAAAAAAAAATTAATTTTACTATAACGGAAGTAATTTAAACGAAGGGTCGTTATAGAAAGTGCTAAGCCTCTTAATATACATAAAGAAACTACATGAATTAAAATAATTTTTGTTAATTTTTGATAACAGATTGGGATATTATTTTAAATAACTTTTTATGATAAAAATTTGGTATTTTTTTCAGTCATGAATCTCTTTTTACTCACGTTCATTATTCGCATATTTTAATAAATAAATATGAATTAGTGAAATTAATTTTTATTACTGTTTTTTTTCTCTCATAAATTGCATTTATCTATGTATTAATTTAACAAAAACATACATGACGTAGAGTGCGTACGATAGGCACTTAAAAAACGATTATTTCGTAAGCCTTCGATTTTAAAATGAAGTTCATTTATTGTTTTTTTCCCTTGAAAATAAAATATCAACTTAAGATAAGTCCTAAAAAAATATACTAACTCTAAAAATAAAAATATATTTATTTCCACAGAAATTAAATATGTGCAAAAATAGACAATTATTAAAGGACTAAATATTTTTATTTCTAAGTACTTTTTAGTACAGTAAGATATCTTTAATCAATCATTTGGTAGATTTGCATATTCTATAATCCGGCGTCGCATGCTGAGCTGTTTCCTTTTGGAATTTTCATGTGATTCAGCGCTTGTTGATCTAGACATGCGACACAGGTCGTGATACAGTTGCGATCGAATTTTCCCTAAAGTATATCGCCTCTATCAGTTTTTCTTTTAGAAAAAGGAAAAATACAAATCTGCAAAAATCATATTGTATGTATAATTCGTAACAAATTCGAAGAAAACGTTAGAGTCATGGCAGCAATGTGATGCCAGATACTTCTTCAAACCTTAATGCTGGCGTTCATATTTTCTAGCCATGAACTTGTTTTGAATCTCACACTTATTTGTCATAACTTGTTTTAATTATTCTTGTGCAGTATTAATATGGTTTTGTACTGTGTTTTGTTTATCAATACAAGAATATTAAATTTAATATGTGCAATGTTTGAATTTGGTTTGTGTTTGCTAGAAGTACGAAATACTTTATCCGATATTTACCACACCTACACAGTTTCAAAATATGATTTAACACATTAAACACATTTGGGTAGCTTACATGTTTATCTAAAGTGGTTTATAACCTTAGTATTCCCGTTAAAACTACGTTGACTCTCAATAATATGACAAAATCACAAATTCAGCAAAGCCATGTCGTGTCAATTAAAAAAGCGGTTTCTGTGATTTTTAAAAGGTGTTTTAATCTTATTGCTTATTAAAGTCGCATTGAATAACTTCACGAGAGTTATTGGTACCAACCTCATAATTTAGAAGCATGGTCAAGTGACGAGGTCCTAACCTGAGTTGATTCCTCCTTTTCCATACTTTTATATTGC
Source organism: Nephila pilipes (assembly GCA_019974015.1). Taxonomy (NCBI): domain Eukaryota; kingdom Metazoa; phylum Arthropoda; class Arachnida; order Araneae; family Nephilidae; genus Nephila; species Nephila pilipes. The sequence goes on along the minus strand of BMAW01105979.1, from coordinate 7,067 downwards.
GCCAATGGGAAGATTTGGGACATAGACCAAATTTAACGTGCATCAGCTCCTCTACACGGCAAAAATGCGGCATCAGGCTTTGGATCCATGGCTTGACGACTACAACACAGCAGCGATTCCGTGATCATGAACACTAGTTTACTGCTCCACATTTAAAATGTAAGACGTTTTATACCACACAAACAGTCACACACTTCTTATGCAACTCATTAATTTTAAGTAATTTATTTTACGATTAACCTCTACACAAAATTTATCAAAAACCATATTTTAGGGTACTCTCTGGGACTATTAAAGAAGAAATGTGCTACATTGTATATCTAAGAACATCCTTAAATTTTTTAATGGGATACGTAGGCGTCGGTCGACTGAATACGAAGAGGACACGTTACTAGAACATGTTGTACTCGAGTTCAGAGGCCCTTCATGTGGAGCTTTTTGAGCATAGTAATAACAGATACCAAGTGATGCTGTTACAACGTATGTAAGTAGTCCTTAGAACCGGCTACTATGCAATATACTGATATTCTGCGGAAGTAATAAATCATGAACAACCAACTCAGGCTTACTACTGCCTCACTTGTTTGGAATTGTTTCTAAAATCGAGAACGATCGGTATTCCCGATTCACTGCACTTCTTCAGGATGTCAGACAGCCATTGTTCGTTATCTTCCATTCGCCATCTTCCAACCACAGAAGAACAAATATCCTAAAGCATATTTCAAAGAAACATACAATTGCATCATGTCATGCTTCTCCTTAGATACTTTAGAAAATTGGTGCTTTCAACAACTGCCTAATTTTCGTATATCTGTACTGTCCATTGTGATTGATTATATTATATAAGTATGCGATATTTTGCATTATGTCACATTTTACATATTGTAATCGACATTTGCAGATCTTTTAAGCCATTAAAGGCATTACGCTTTCAAAAGTCCATAATTTACATTGCGTAATAAACTTTTGGAAATCGAAATATATTTCTTCAATGCACTTATACATGCTTTAAAATGAGGATGCGTGAATATTAACACACATTACGAAAAGGTTTTGCAGTATTTCCGCTAACTCTTATTTATTTTTGAAATTAGCTTTCATTTAAGGCAAAAGGAATATCATATATATATATATATATATATACACATATATATATATATATTACATAACTATAAATGTTTCTTAATGTAAAAAAAGTTTGAGAATTTTTGCTTATCATATCTATATAATGACTTATAGTTCAGAGTATAGACTACCAGCAAAAAATAGTCTTTATTATTTTTTTAAAAAACACTTTTTTGTTTATTTCTATATCTTTTATTTTGCCTCCGGATCATTAAATCATTTTCTACGTCAGAATGCATAGTAGGACATTGGGCAATTCATGGATTTTTCTTCACTAACTTAGGGAAATCCTTAAAAATGTGAATTGCATAAAACACATTTCCAAACAAATGAAACGAGATTAAGCACATAAGCTGAAGATAAAACGTGTAATGAATTGAATTTTGATATATCAGTGAAGCAGATGAGGGTCACATGTCGGAATAAGGGGGTACATGTCGAGGAGAGGCCAACAGATGTTGGTAAATTAATTGGAATGAAATATTGTAAATTATATTTTTTAGTTAAAACTGGTTAGAAGCGACTTCGAGAAAGATATAATAGGAGTCAAACCCGCTTAATTGAAGAAGTTTTTTAATGGTAAACTAAGACTTTATTGTTTTATTCTAAGATAGGATTCAGGCACGTAGGAAATTATTTGAGACAAAAATACATTTCAAATCTGGATAGAGAAAATAAACTATGCTGTCCTTTTTTTCCGAATCCTCTTCAATTGGAATTGTTATCTTATGAATTGTTACTATTTAATTAATGTCGCTAGATTTACATTTAAGTGATATCATCTGTTTCATATATATGCACGAGTGTCTCTAGAACGTTACAAAAAATGTTGGAGCTGTAACGGGAAAGGCAACTGTAACATAGATAAACACAACTGATAAGACAACAGATAAACACAACTGTAAGTAAATAAAGAAATTGTCTTTCAATATTTAGCATGAAGGAAGAACACTTTAGTGTAACAGCGTATTTGATGAGTTTTTATTTCCTAAACATTCCTTTCGGTATTCAATGCGGATTAACATAGTTAGTAGATGTACTGAAAAAAAGGAAAAAAAAAAATGGTTGTGTTTTCGTTTCCTTGAATTTTAAGCAGGAACAGGAAAAAGAAGACGGATTTCCTTTTCCAAGAGTGTTTGCAGCATGCTAACTTCGCAGCAAAATAAAATAAAAATACTCTATGGTAAATAGCTAAATAAAAGTGGAGTGTGCACTCTTTGGGTTTTTAAATTTGCTTTGAATTCATTGTTAAACCATTTCTTATATGGAATTATGAGGAAGAATTTCCTATTTCTTTTTCAAAAAAGAAAAACTCGGTGCTGAGAATTCTGTTTTAAAATAAAAAGCAATAAATATTTTTCAATTCAAAGAATTTTTTTAAAAATTTATCCTTATACTATACTACAAATTTAATATATATTAGGAAGGAAATTGAATTTGGTGGATATTTTAAAATATTAATAATTACGATTTGAATTACACTTTTCTTTCAATAATCAGTTACTTGATATGAAAAATGCAACTCAGTAACTTTTAAATGATTTTTAAAATTAAATAAATTTTGTGAAAATAATAATTAAAATTTTGACAATAATTAAATAATTCGCAATTAACTGTTGTAATTAAATGCTGCACTTGTTGCCTTTATTACGTTTATATCACCGGCATATTAACTTTAACTAAATTCTGTGTATCTACATAGAATAAGTGTTGTATTTAGCTAAATTTATATGTTTGGGGATATTAAACAACAAATCTCACAATTTTTTCAGAAAGAAATTTATAAAAGAAGAAATCTTAATTTTTTATTAAAAATAAAACGGTAATTTATCCATTATTGGATTTTATAGGGGTAAAGTTTTAAACACGATATATACTTAATATTTTATTCAAGAGGAAAAAGAAATTAGGAAAACATTCATATCTATCATGAACTCGGTACAGAAAATTTTCAGATATTTACATAATTTAAGCATTCGCATCTACACCAAAAAATATTGAAGTTACACAAAATAAATTTATTCCCAGATCACGTACTTGCAACTTGTAAAGATGCAGATGGAGTTCCAACTTGGTATTTTATTTTATGTACAGGGGTAGAATTTTTGTGCCCTGGATTCTTTTTATGGTCAAAACTTTCAGTATTCCTAAAATTTTCGACAAGTGTACTTTGAGGATATTTCTATGCATAGAAGTATCTATACATTTATGCGTTATGCGAATATCTTTCAAAACCAATACTATTTTTATGGGAGCATTTTATATAACATGCACGTCAAATCGAATTTTATTGTTTTATTAAAGTCACATAAATTGTGTAAAAGTGAACGCAAATGGGATATTATACATTCTAAAATTGCAGACATAATAAACTAGATTTACATGACTCAAAATTAGAATTGAATAAAAGTTTTTCTAACACAAAAAAATAAGAATGTAAGTGAATTCTTTTTTTTTATTGATTTAGAATATTTATTTGTTTTAAGTAAGGAAAATTATATTTTTCATCGTACTCTACTCAAAATAAATATAAGAAAATTCATTGTTGATATTTAATTGTAAATATGTAACGAAACTTGATTTCCAATAATAAGAATCACTGTGAACAGTTCATTTGTCTTTTACTTAAATTGATTATTTATAATTAAGATTTCAACATATTTGGAATTAAAAAATGTATATTCAAAGGAGTGGCTATTAAATAAGGAGATTGACACAGTAAAGCATTTTATATCTATATATATTTTCTTATTATCATCTTCAATATATACCACTCCTCTATCCCTAAAACGCTCCATGTGAATCTTCCATTTTTCGAAACAGGGTTGTAAATCTTGTGTCAGCTTCTTCAGGACGCGAGCCGTTTTCTCTTTCACAGCTTCAACAGACTGAAATCTTGTTCCTTTTAATGCTGATTTCACCTTAAAAAAAATGAAAGTCACATGGCGCAAGATGTAGCAAAAACGGTGGTTGGTCTAGAACTGAGATGCTGTTCTTGGCTAGAAACTTCTTGACCTATAATTCATAGTAAGCCGACCTAATTGTTTTGTCCTTCAAATATTTAGGTCATTTCTTCCTTATTTTTAAAGAGTTCAGCAGAAATGTGAGGATAGTAAGGTTGATTGATAGTTTGACCTACAGGAACTCAGTGAATGTTTAGAATCCCATGAATATCGAAAAAAAATAGCATCATTGCTTTTAAGTTGAATTTGAGCTTTTTCAGTTCTCAGTGAAAATGGGCTCTGCCAGTGAATGAATAGGGGCCTCATTTCAGAATCATAAGTAAGAGAATCCCGATTTGTCACACGATATTATCCCTTCCAATAAGTTTAGGCCCTTTTCTATAGCATTCAAAGTGTCTGTACAAATTTTTTCAAGCTAAAAATTAAAAATGTTATGCAAAATTTGCCGAAAATATTCTGTGTCAATTCCACCCGTCTGATCAATGGCACAAATACTTAAGAACTGATCGAACCAGATTAGTGATTCGTTTGATATTGTCATCCGTTCTTGACTTCAAAGTGTGATTCGCTCATTAATTTCTTTAATGTTTTTCATGCTACCATGCAAACGCTTAAGCAACTCAAAAACACGTGCAGGTGATAAACATTCAGTCTACACTTCTTTTAATAAATTATAATTTTCAGTATCATTTTTTCTAAGTTACATGGGAAATTTTAATTCGTAGCTCACTTATCTTTTTTTCCCGGCAAAAAAAAAAAAAAAAAAAAAAAAAAAAATAACTCTAAAGCGAACGAAGGCTACTACTGTACGGATTTGTTTGCATAAGAGAGAAGAACTGCATTCAAAAGAGAAGGCTTCACTCTAAGCAGTTGTCCTTTGTTGGCATTTGGCACTTATTTATTTTGTAGCAGGGTCAGTCTCGTTAGATAATAGCCACATTTCGTATGTGCACTTGTGACAGTTAAATCTTTGTTCCATTCCTTTATATATATATATATATATATATATATATATATATATATATATATATATATATATATATGAGTGTGTGTAGGTATGTATATTATGTGTGCATAATTGTACTAATTCAAACTAATAAATCAATATCAAACCTGCATACTTAAGTAATCAAGTATCCTGTAAGAGTAATGACATAATTATTAGGCAGGTTTCGAATTACTTTAATTCAAACTGAACCTTAAAATATGTTTTACGATGCAAATATTTATTTTATAAGGATTGCTGAAAAGGTAAATATTGCTTGAAAACAAAATTTAAAACAAGCCAAAATAGCAAGTTTTATTATTTGAAGTGTTCAACTTATTTAAGAAAATTACAAAAAAAAAAAAAAAAAAAGAACAAATTGAGTTTATGCATTTTCTTTTTTTTCATTTCATAACACAGACTAAACGATTTAACTAAATATGAAAAGAGTTTCACAAACACGAAATAAAGGGATATAAAAATCAAAGTTTTCATGAAACATCGAAGTACAATAATTTGATAGAACGAAACCTATTTATTCATAAGTGACTCATTACATTAATGGTTTACTTGCTACCAAAACGACGCTTTGAAATTGACTGCACACATGCCGTAATGATTCGAATTCTTTAAAAAAGAAAGATTTACAAGATTTACCTTTGCATATTTCGGAAATTTAATGCAAATCCGAAAATTTCATTTTAGAAACATATTTCTGTCCATTGTTTCTCGTTTTTATAATATTTTTTTTAAAAAAAAATGAGTGAAAATTGGAATGTCGTTAAATTAAAAAAAAAAAAATGTCACTACAAGAACAAATTCGAAAAAGTCATTTAGATAGAATTTTCGCTAAGCGTGGTAATCAACCGATCAAGTTTCAATACATGTCGCAATGCACCAAAGGGTTTACCTATTTTCGGTAGAAGACATAAATTATGTCCGGATGCATGTTTTATTCAAGTTGTGCGTGACTAGTACCGAGAATTTGCGAACATGGCTGCACATGCTATAAAATATGAAGTGGTCAACCATTACTTCTTGTTAAAGCTATTACTGAAATTCATCAGATAAATGAAACTGTAACCTCAAAAATACTTCTTAAATTTATATATTTCTAAAACTGCAACTTAAAAGGTTCAATTGTTGTAGCTTTTTTCTTGTTTTGATATCGATTTCTTCGAATTCAAATATTGCGTGTCATAGAAATGTATATAATTTTGAATTAGTGAATGAATTTTTAAAATGGTAAGAGGTGAGATAGTAACAGATATCTGTCACTATCTAACACGCTAACTTTTATAGTTGAATACTTAATTCTACCGTTTTGAATTCTTCTGTTTTTTTTTACATGAAGTTAAATTTGTAATGTTTCACAAATTTTAATTTTAATTCTAAATTTATGATTCATAAAAGTATAATTTTTAAGAGTTTGAAAAAGTTAAGAATAATTTTAAAGGGATATCTAAAACAAAATGGTGGATGACATAATATTTATTTAAATTCTATAAAAGCATAAATTAGTTAGAAATTACTTGCAATTTATATATATGGTTCTACAAGTTAGTGAACGCACTTGTAAAATTGTAAAGGTCGTAATAAAGTGGAAAAGATAACAAGAAGAAACTATTACAACACCTTTTTTCTTTAACTTATTAAAAAAAAATTAGTTTTCACTGAAGAATAAAATTAAAGTTTTGCAAAACACCATTTATTGCTAGTAAAAGGGCCAGTGAAGATAACATGCACCAAACTATTTTCCTATCTTTCTTGAGAAATACATTTCTATGAAGTTTGATTTCACTTAAGCAACGAAAGCAATTTACAGGAAAAAGCTTTGTTGTTTTTCCAAGCATAACTTAGTTTTATTTGAAATGGAACTGAACGTGAATTTACCCTTAATCCCAGGTGATTTTGTTAATAATCTCACCAGGCAGTAAAAATATGATGAAAAAGCAGAGAATCAACACACACACACACACACACACACACACACA
>BMAW01105976.1:0-17702 GCA_019974015.1 Nephila pilipes | reverse complement strand
ATCAAAGTTATCTTCCCTACATGCGAATTTGTCTTCACATAAGTTTAATTATAGAATAATGGAAATACAGGTAATCCCCATATAACACAACACTTCTATACCATAGATTCACTCTAACACCATTCAAGAATTGGGAACATTCCCACATAACATGATACTTTTATTGTACAGATTCACTCTAACACTCATCTCTCAGAGAAATAAAACCAACAACATTAAATGGTTGTTTGGGGGGGGGATATGGCTGGAGTCAATTGATAGTGAAAATTTGATTGAGACAGCAGAAAACAGAATGGATGCAATAGTAGAAGTTGCCAAGTCTCTAGGAGGTAAAGGTTCAGATGATATGATTGAACAAGATAACCCTGCTTCCTCAATTTAATCTGGTGAAAGTAGAAATTGAAGATGCAGGTTTGGTTGAAATGATATCTGAAATCCAGGAAAATTCAGATAATGATAGCATGGATGAAGATTAAGTTAAAAAGTTTAAACTGCAAAGCAGAAATCAAGGCCCATTTTTAGTCGCACAATTAAAAGTCATAATTCTTAAATGAAGATCCCTCAAATGAAAGAGTGCAAAAATATAAAAGAGAATTTCATAAGTGCTCACAGCCCTTTTAAGAAATTTATAGAAATATTAAAACTAGAAGCAAGCAATCTAAAAAAACAGATCTTTTGCAAAAAGTAGAAAATGGATCTGAAGATAAAGCTCAGAGGATGAGGATATCTGCCAAAAAGAAAATACCCTCGGTTAACAGAGCTTAGTACTGACAAAAGAAACATTGTTTAAATGATATTAAAATGTATTACTTCTTAAGAAAATTTTAATATTTATCTTTAATTATGAAAATATAATAGCATTTTTTGCTTTTTTTTTTAATTTTTGGAGCCATATCCCCCTGTCATACTAGTTTGTGGTTTCGTATAACATGGATTTGCATAACCTGGCAATTTTTTGCAACATAACTTCAGTATTATACAGGAGTTATCTGTAATTCAAGCTTTAAACACACACAAAATTAACATCTATTTAGTGACGAAAGATATCTAATTACATAAAGCTCTTCTATATTGTTCCTTTTTAAAAATTATGCTTATTTTTGATAAAACTATCCCTTTTTTTCATTTTTTGTGTTTTTTTTTTTTTCCACAAAGAATTAGCCTTATTTTAAACTGAAAAGCTAATATATACTGGATATAATGAAATATATAAACTAAACAGATACAGAATATTTGTAATATGAAAAATCTTCAAAACATAACACTTTATTCCTCCCCTACAAATTTTCAGATTTCCCAGAACAAACATTTCCAAGATCATAAAAAAAACGAAGTAAGAGGAATGTATTTAAAAGAAATACACTTTGATTCCCTTCCTTTCACACATAATATATTATAATTCTAAATAACAATTTTATTTAGAAAAATTCAAGGATATTACTTTTTGCCTTTGAAACAAAAAATATACACACATAAATATTTAATTAACAAAGCAAATTCTACATGAAATTCAAACACATTTAATATGGAAAGCTATAATCAATTTCCCATTTAAAATCAAATGATTGAATTTTTCTTATTTCTTTTCCGTAAAATGTTTTTTGAAACACTCTTTATTATTTTATAATTATTATCAACAGATACACTAGTAAAAAAAAAAAAAGAAAAGAAATGGTTTTTAAAACAGAAATAGTATCAGTCGAAACATGCAACAGCAAAATTAAAACAAACATCTGATGCAAGATGATTAAATGAAATAGCTCAAACACAACAATATTTCTTTATATATAAATACAATTTTTAAACAAAATTTTTAAAATTACAGCTCCTCGATGTTATGGAATCTGATTAATATTTCATGGCATATCTTTTTTTTTTTTAAATTTTTCTTAACATATAGCTAATTTATTTTGAATTTTTATTTTGGATTCCTGGTAAAAAAAAAAAAGGGTAAGAATATTATCTCAATCAAATATTCTTATTCCAGAGAATCAGATAATCTTTGGAAGTAATAAGTAGCTTAATTTCTATAAATTAGTTGGCTAAATTAGCCTAAATCGATCAAACTTTTTTTTTTTTGAACAGCGAGAAGAATTTTGCATGAGAGTGGTCATACATGAGCAACATTTTAAAGACATTTTTTAAAAAACATTAACTTACGCCTCCATTCTGCTACAGTTAGTTCCTTATCTTCAAAAGACTCATCATATGGCTCGGCTACGGGCTCGTCCGACGGATCTGCGTATTGTGCCAAGTATGGATGAGCCAGAGCTTCAGTAGCTGTGGGTCGCTTATCTGCATCCAGTTCCAACATTTTTTCTAAAAGGTTGATGGCTTCAAAGAAGAAACAAACATGTGAGAAAAGCTTTTGTTAGTTTCCAACTGAAGTTATGGCTTCTGAACTACACAAAAAAAACTTAAAATATAACTTTAAGTACAAAACAAATTTAAAATTATTTTCCAAATGGGTAATGTAAAAAGAAAAATATTGGTGACTTAAATTGTAAGGAAAAGAGCAGAAATTAAAGCAGTTTCTCTGTCATAGTAATTTATCAAAATGCTCATGGGCTTAGTTTAAAAACTTGGAATATATTTTAAGAAAATAATCTAAAGAATAAAACAAAAGACAATGTTTCCCAATATACATTTTTATCAGTTTTATAATAATCAGTTAAATAGTTTTTTTTTTTTCAATATTTTAGTTTCGGTTAATCATAGAAAGCATCATTTGGACATAATTTCACTAAACCACTATTAAAATCAAATATAACATATTAATATAAATTCGGAGAACATTTTAAATCATTAACATACAAATATTAATTAATAAATTGTTTATTAATCAAAAAATATTAAGGTTACACTGCATCCTAAAAATAACAAATATATATATATATATATATATATATATATATATATATATATATATAAAGTATTGTATTGTATTTTTCGGTGGCTCGTATGTTTGGGAATCTTTGTACCATATTTCAGAGCCAATATCTAATTAGTTTATAAGATATTGGAAGTTTTCTGAATATTGCCAGTCTCAAACTTTAATGGCTGAGGAAGCGTAATTTGTTTTGGTTTCATTTTAAAGTATTTTTTCCATTCTAAAAATTAAATCAAAAATATTTTTGAAAAAATTAACTCCTTTGGTGAAAAGGTTGTTCACTTCAACTTTCTTTATTAAAATCTTATCTGTTAATGTTCAGCAATCTTTTTTGAATTCTAATTATTAATAAACTAATAACATTGATTAAAAGGACTTTTCCCAAGATCAATATTTGTTTTTACACAAAGTTTATTTAACTTAGAAGTTTTGCATTTCTTTTTTTTTTTTTTTTTTTTTTTTAAATTAAAAAAATTTCTTGGTCGAAACATTCTCGGATTTCTAAGATATAATGTTACGAATAGATGGAACACTAGTGAAAATCAGAACTCTGAAAACCAGCCTTCAGCTACAAGACTTCAGAATATAAATATTCTGAATACAAGAATTCCTATTAAAGCTGAAGATTTCCATGGTGTACCAAACTGCTTTATAGTGGATACTGAAAATTTAGTAGTTTGCTAATAAATTTCTTATGCAACAATTGTCATAGTACATCTTTAAAACATAGTTTTGGTCAAAGAAATGGATTTGCATATAAAGTGAATGTTGCATGAAATAATTGTGACCAAACAAAAGGTGAAACATACTCTTTAAAATAGTTTAATGATATCAAATTGCATCAAATATCAAATGATGATAACAAGCATCAATTTTTTATTGAACTACTTTATATAAACATGACATGACTGCAAAGGATGTTGGATTTGTGACTCTCTGACTTAACTTTGGAGAAATTCTGTATGCATATAATGGTAAGTAAAGCTTTTAATTTCTAGCAGGACATATTTTTTGCAGTAAATCAAATGTTACTTGACATTTGTAAAGATTTCAAAAAGCACATGATTCACGAAACAATGATATTGTTGATTTAAGAATGTCTTATGGTTGACGAGAGGATATATATCAAACATTGGAATAAACTATGTTATCAACCTGCTAATAGGCTTTTAATACAGTATGATGTGACGGTACAATTTAATGGTACAAAAGCTAAGCTAGATGTAGCTATGTTGCACCAAACAAGATGCAGCGAAGGTCTAGATGTTCGGAAAAAAATGGCTGACATGAAGAATGGTCAAAAACAAAAAAAGGATCACTAGAGTATCCTGGAGGAGGAAAGAGGGCATAGACTACGAAGTAATGTGAAGTGATCCAGCAAAGTAAATTTGACTTTAGATAAGACTGCTGAATTCAATATTTGATATGAAAGTCATCAAGAAGTGTGCAGTGCAACACATGTCGAGTCATCTGGTGCATTGGAGATTGTGGCAAATATCTGAGAGATCTACAGATCAGAAGCTGCAACATAAAAAGTGTTCTTTTGGAATAGATTCTTGGTATTCTTACTAGTCAGCATTGACTTGAGGAAAGAAATCAAGTTCTTGTAAAAATTTGAGTAAAAATTCAAATCATTGAAGAACATCTGTCCAGTCTTGACAATTCACCAGCAATTAGCATTTATTGAATTATTGAGCAGGTGTATCAGAGATTTGATTCAGAATTCCACAGAAGCTTTACATTAAATTATTTGGAACAAATTCTCCAAAGAAAATACTGAGTAGATCATAGATTTGATTACAATATAAAAGTTTAAAACTAGGATGTTAAAAATTCTAAAAATCCTTTCAGGATGTTAATTGCCTTCCAACCAGTTCATTATCAAAACACTTAGCTAATTTTATTGATTACAGGTTTACATAATTTAGAAATAAAATGAAATCAACGAATCAAATAAAGTTGTGAAAAAATAAATTAAAACTTATTAAATTGTGCAAACTTTAAATTAAGAAAAAAATTATATGTTTTGTACCTATGGTTTTTAACTTTAATTTGTATCATTATTATTTTTATTTTGCATAAGTGCACTGTATTCAAAACTTTTGCGAAAGTATCAAATTAAGATTAAGCTCAATAATCTGTCAGTGTGTGTTAACCAAAGTTCACGATTTTGAGCAAAAGAATATTTTGAATATGAAAAAATATATGCAATTATGTTTAATTAAAATAGTTTTAGAGCATATTATAAATGTTATATAGTGAATATAGAGCATATTATATAGTGAAAAATTAGAACTCTACTAACATAATTAGTTTTTGTTTTATGTATTTACAAATTTTAAATGCATTTTTTGTAGATTTCACACAACAATTACTGGAACAACATATTAATAATAGATAGGCCATAAAAAATAATGATACAAAATGGACAACACATATAGGAAAATCAAAAATATGAAAATGATCCCCGAAAAACAGCATGAAAAACAAGGACATACAGAAAATAACCTTCGCTGTTCTAAGCTCCAAATCACAAAATAGGCCAAACACTGATTTACAAGTTCACAACCATCCAAAATATTTTCACAAAAATTTTAAGACAAAAATAATTTTCTTTCCAGTTAGAGAAATAGTAATACTAATTATGTTATATTCTTATAATTCATTCATTTCTATTACCTATTCATTAATTTTAAATACAAAATTACTTTATAATTTTCAAAAAAATTTAATTCTTAATAATTTTAATATTTTGTATATTTATTCACAATTGTAAGCATGTACTCAATAAAGCTTCTCCAGCTATCTCCGTAATTAATTTGTTAATAGACTAAGACCACAATTTACAAACACTTAAAACATAAAATGACAATGTGACTAACAAAAAGATTATGAAAACAAATCAATGCTATATCCCATCTCCATGGATGCTAGGGGCTCAGAGGACAAAATTTTTCAAAACCACCAGAGGGGGCTGTTGTAATAATCTTATTAACAGTATCCCATTCAAAAAATAAAAGTGAGAAAATGAGATTTACCATCTGGATGAGCTCCACTAAAGACATCTTTGAAGTTCTTCTTTGTTATAGCTGGCAGTGAGCGTATGTAATTTCTAGCCTAAAAATTTCACAAAAAATACATCATACACTTCTCAATTAAGTTCACGCAGTAACACTTTAAATTATTTAAATTTTGCCTAACTAGGTATAATTATTTAGCTTAGCTTCATCATTGACTACATTAGTACAGCAATATTAATTTTTAGGATTGTTAATAATCATCCAAGATACCTAAGTACTTCAGCAAGCAACAAGAAAATTTATACCATCCAATTACATCAACTTGTTTTATTTAAATAAAAAATAACTTATTTTAAATTTTAAAAAAAAATTCTGTAAAAAAATTTCTCATGTTTGTTATTATATATATTTATAGAAAAGTTTTAAATTTTTTTTAAATTTATGCCTATTTTTAATTTATTACTACAATGCCTTTTCTAAGTTTAAAAGTGCTCAGAAATAATTTTAAAACCTTAACAAAATTCAATCACACAAAAATATGAGATTTTTTTTTTAAATAAAGTTCGATAACATTAAAATTAAAATAATTTTTATTTGTGCAAAAATTGAAGTATTTTACATCCAATTATTTAGAAAATCCCAAAATTGAAATAATTTTATCTCAAAAGAAGATAATTTTTTTCTAAAATATGTAGATAATTTCTTGTTTACTCTCTTTTAGCCTTCCAGTTTGATCTTTGTAACAGAGTTTTTCCTCCAATAATATTCCATTAAATACAGAAATCAGACATTTTTCATGACAAATTTTTGAATAAATTATACAATGATTGAAAAAAAAATTTAATTATATGAAGGGTTGATTACAAAATGTTGTTTCCGAGTCTGTTGTTTACAAATTTCCAGAAATTAATAAATAAATATGAAAATAACAATATCACTTTAAAAAATTATAATAATATGAACTGGGCAGTACAGGATTAAATATTTTGTATGAGATTAGAAAAAGCACTTACTTCTTCACTATTGATTTTATCAAGGAATTCTTCATCTGGTTTACCACACAAAAACATAATGCGTGTTAACTGATCAATATCTACATCAAGTTAAGATTATAATTACATTTTGCAGTCAAATTAGTAATACATACACATTGATTCATGCATCTGAACACACATATGAAGCATCTGCTATGAACTAACTAAAAAATTAAAATTATTTCACATGCAAACAGGCTATTTTTCATTCATTAAGTTATTCAGTGAGTGTTATTTCAGATACTAAATTATATTACTTTATTTAATAAATTATTACTTTAATGATTAACAAATTAAAGACTAAAAAGTTACTTTGAGAAATTAAAAGTTACCTTTATGGATTAATAAATTGAAGAGTTTCTAAATATAACAAAACATTAAAATCATAAATATTTATTCACAGTAACTTTTTAAATAAAATAAATATCTTTATTTACAGATAATGTGTGTCAGTTCTAATAAACGCATATTTAATTTCACTATCTTGCTAAATTAACAGCACTTTTTATTAAATCACTCACAATGAATTAAAAAAATAATATCCACTTATTCCTATCACAAATTCCTCATAACTACAAGCAATACATGCCTTCATTCAGTCAAATAACTTAGAAACAGCGACAGAACAATACAAATAGTTGTTCACATTTAATACTATTTACTAAGTATAATGGAAGCACTAAACAAACACAGATAAGAATTTATTAAGATTGAACAGAAAATTAGTAAGACTATTCTAATAAAATTCCATAACTACATTAAATTTGTAAAAACACCACTTTCAACAAAAAATTTCTTCAGATAAAACTCAAGCTAATTTTAATTATAGAGTAATTTTTGTGTTATTCTGTAATTAATACAATTTTTTCCAGATGTTCAATGAATAAAATTTTCTATAATTTTTACAGGAAAGAGTCTTTAAAGTAAAGATTTCAAGAAAAGAATTTTCGGTAATTTAAAAAAAATCCTTGCCGAAGAAGAGGAAAAATTTTTTAAATCAGAACAACAAACTTCACCAAATGATTAAATTTTAATAAAAAGTTAAAAACTATATTTTGAAGTGAAATTGCTTTTACAAAATATACAGTTAAAAAAGAAACTTTTTCATAAAATTCAAAATATTTTCTTTTCATTACTCTGATGGAAAAAATGCAACAAAAGAGAAAATAAACCTTGAATATATTTTACAAAATAATTTTAAAATTAAATATCAAAAGCAAAAATTAAAATGCAAAGAATCTAAGAATTGACTTGCTCAATAATGATTAAATTATCTTATGTGTCAAAACATAAATATTATTGAATTCTACTTAGAAGATATACAGTATATAGATGAGCTAATTAATTATACCATTATAACAACAATTAGAGGTAAAGCAAATGATAGTTTTCTTTTAATGTACATTGCATAAAAGCAACTCATAAAGGAGCTATAAAAAAAGCCACTTATAAAATAATGCGAAAAACAAGAAACTTAAAAACAACATTACATTAAACATAAAGTCAATCAACACTAAAATTAGAAATGCAATTTCTATGCTTTTAAAGATATCATTATCTGTATTTAGAATCCAGTTATATAGCAGTTTTTCTAATATTTTCTTTCTAACATTGCAACAGAGCCACTTTTGAACTATTATAAAACTTCAGACGTTCCAACTTCCTAGCACTTATAAACATAACAGAGGTTACATTTGATATCTTATTTATCATCAAAATGTTCCTGAAAAAGACACTTTGACCTTGGAAAATTTTTTAGAGACCTTGTAACAAGTTAATAACCAAGTCTTGTCCGAATTACCATTGAACTAATACAAAAATAATGGATAAAGGCTGCTAGGCATTAAAAAAGCATATGAAAAAATCTATGCTCCCATTACATGAGTTTCAACTCCAAATTAACCCTTTTGCGACGCCTTGCATGGCGGCATGACAGAGCATTTTCTCATTCACCTTCAACCTTCACACATATGCATCAGAGCCTAGGAACATCTTAAAAAGTAATATTTTCTGCACAAAATTGCATTATATGTCAATAAGATTTGAGAAACATGTAGTTTTGACATTTCACTCTAAATGAGACAAAAATTACTCGAATGTATGTGGATTGATTATACAAAAATAGTATACAAGGCACCTTTTTACAGGTTTCCTGGTCGCTCTTTAAATGGGCATATGGTATTTGTCATTAGTTGGCAAGGAAGTTTCAGTTTTGTTAGAGTTTTGGGTGTTTGAGTTTACAGTCCAGTTTCTAATCAGGAATGGAACTCTGTACATGTGAAAGTGTTCTGTTTTTACCTGATTAATCTGGAAAGTTGAGTTTTGAGTTATATCTGTGAGGGAGCTAATTAGGCGAGTATAGTGTGTTTTTAGTAAAAAAAATAATAAAGTATACCGAAGACAATAAGCAACTCCAAACTTAAATTTTTTTAAAAAACATGAGTCAACTATATAGAGATTAAATGTAATTAAACAAAAAAAATTACATATGTAAAGAATGTCAATAAAAAATAGAGAAATATAAATATTAATATATATATCTTTAATACAAATTCTTAATATATATATATATATATATATATATATATATATATAATGTTTGTACAGAGAGGTACATATATATATATATACACACACACATATACAGTAGTTTCTTGATATTCATGCAAATATTAAGCCGGAGCAATGGTGGATCAGCAAAAACACTGGGTAAATGGGGAATAAATAAAAATAATGCATACATAGAGCTACAGCTATGTATTGTATAAAATTTTATACAATACATGCAAATAAAGTGTCAAAAAAAACCCAAAGTAACTGAAACTACAAAAAAAAAAAAAAAAAAAAAAGAAAGAAAAATTCTTTTGTAAGACAGCCTACAATATTTTATTGAAGTAGGAGGCATAAAATTATCTTCCATGACTTGTAAGCGAAAGTGAAAATGCCGAATTACTGTTCGGGCTAAAGAGGCAAAACACCAGGTTACAAAGGAAGTACTGCAATAATTTAATATTAACATAAATATAAAATATTACGTATATAAAGTTTGTAAATAAAAAATACATAAATCATGTACCACATATATATATATATTCTGCATAACATTATTAAATAATGCATACGACTTTCCATGGTTTTAGTCCGAGTAGCAAAAAAGCCTCCAGCTCCAGCAATACATTCGATTTGCACCAGCCATCATGAAAGGGGAAACCAAATATGGAAATTAAAGGTGGTGGGGGAAAAAATGATGTAAAAAGAGACTAGAAGTATTTTTTTAAAAAAAATTCTTGTTACACATATTTAAAAAAAAAAATTTATTGTGTAAGTTTCTTCCTTCTTTTGTATTTCATTTCTAAATTTTTCTTCTCTCAATACATGTATCATTTTAAAAATGTCTTTCCTACTGCAAATATATATATAGCCATGCTGTAAGGAAGCAAGTTAAGTTTATCAGCCATGCAAAGCACACATATGGATTGAAACAAAAAAAAACCCATTAATACCTCTTCACTCATTATTTTTAAAAGTAAGTGGTCATCTGGGGTGCCAACTATAGACATGATGTGGATCAACTGATCCAGGTCTGACTAGGTTAAGGATATTTCACGAAAAAAAAAAGGGGAAAAAAACAGAGGAAATATAAGGATAGCTTGAGAATTAACAAAACCAAAATTATATGAAACAGATGTTTGCTTACAAAACAATCCAAGTTTTAAAATAAATTCAAAAAATAGTTAGTGACAAAAAGTGAAAATTACAAAAAAATTGAAAAAAAGAAATCTGTAATTATTCCAAATATTAAAAAAAAAAAAAAAAAAGCTGATTTTGTCATTTTTCAAATGCATTGACTTTGAAAAAGAATGTACATCCATGGTGAATGAATAATTTTTTTGCAATTTTATGTTATTTATTGTATTAACTTATAAGTTAACTTTTGATCTCATTCCAAGTTTTAAAAAAAGCCCATACATCTGTATATAAAACATATTTGAATTAATATATTAGTATTGCTATAGATGCCATAAAATACAGAAATCTCAATTTGAAAATTGTCTTTTACTGAAACATAGTATGTTTTAAACTAATAAAATTGCATTAAAAATTATCTATCACTCAGAAATATAAATTATTGTCATTTTTTTCCCCTGAAATTTTCTGCAATGATACAAACACCTACAAATAAATACATATTTTCAATTCACGCTCTCACTTTTTAAAATTATTTTTAATGCCACTCTTTGTAAGCATTATTCTACCTAATTTCACTTTCAAGTCATGCTAATCTAAATTTACCTGTATTATGATTTAACAAAATTTAATTGAATTGTCTAAATAATAGAATTGTTTAGGATTGAAATAAGGATCAATTATTATCATCTTCCCTATAAAATTATGAAGAATGGAAATTAAGTATTTTACAATTCTCCTGTACAACTGCATCCAAATTTAATCTCTTATTAGAATCAACTTCTGAGATTTCAACTTTAAAATGGACTTAACTCATGGACTAAAACTCATTTTTACAGAGCAAATGAAAAGACAATTTTCTAACAACTAGTAATTATGGGTACATAACATGAAAAAAATATATATTTGTGTTCATGTTATGATTTCTTCAACACATTAAAAATATTTTTGAATGTATTTATAGAAAATTTAACACATAACACATTGAAAATCATGATTCATTGCACCATGCTTTCAAAACAAAAATTAGAAATGTAAAAATAAAAGCTTATATTTCTAATATGTTAAACAGACTTTGTGTACAAATAAAATTCTGAAGTTATTGATAATGGCAATGATTATTTTCGGTCAATGAAGTCATACAATAAAATGCAGAAAATTTATATCTAGTAAAATGACAATAATTCACAATACTCTGAAGGGAAAACAAATTAATCACTACATATATTTTTATTTGTACTTCATTATAAATCAGTTGCTAATAAAACTCGGACTATTAATAAAAATTAAGCTACTATTCACCTGCTATTAATATTATTTCACCAAAATATTAATAGTTTAGTTTTTTACTCAAGTACTTAATCCTCCACATTACAGCATTTTTTTAAACGTTAAATATAAAAATAAACATTAAGTACATGTATAAAATCTATTCAGACAATTCTGCCAAATTGCAAAAAGGTCCCCAAATGATGGATTGAATTAGGGTTTATTTGTATAAATGTAGCTGGAATTGCACTAAGTTTCATGGTTGATAAGATTTGACACATGTACCATATTCTGTTTACTTAGGTTCACACACACACAAACACAAGTCAACTAAAAGTACAATTAATAAATGAAGATTAATTTTAAGAAATAATTTTAAAAAACATAAAAATTCTTATCACCGAAGGATACGATCAGTTCCGGGAAATAAGGTCTTTGAAGTGAGTAGCTCAGCCATGATGCATCCAACAGACCAAATATCAACTGGAAAAGAGTGGGAAAAAATTGTTTTTGCATCAACATCTTCGCTAAAATGCTTCACACATTTAATAACATAGAATTGGCGCTAATGAAAGAACAGCTGTAAATATTATTGGTGGAAAGTAGGGTACTTATAGAAACTCTCATGCTTGATAAAAATGTTCCACAATTATTTCACATCTTACTTAAAATTCTTGTTTTTTAAGAAAAGAAAAAAAAAAAAAGCTGCAATAGATATGTGGCTTAACATTGGAGATATTCAAGAGTTGCAAGTTCAAATCCTGATACCATTTAACATCTGTCATAAGAAAAAATGAGTAATATTGCTCAAGATATGTGAAAGAGAAGTATAAGATACTAGCTCCAGCAATGTTCTGATCATTCAATCGTGATTAATAATTATGAAATCACTTCATCAATAAACTAAGAGTTAATTTAGAGTAACATTAATTCGCACCAAACCAAAAAAAAAAATATCTTTGGAAAACATGTAAATATAATAATTTATCATCTATTCTATTTCATCGCTTATCACTCATTTCATTTCTTGTTACATAAACATTTGTTATTAATTTTGTTCTTAGAAATTTGTAATTGCTCACATGTACATAAATACTAGGACATTTGTGAATCAAATTAATACTAATTTTATTTATTGCTACATAATAACCTTTATTTACTACTTTCTCAAAAAGTTGTCATTGTATGTAACAATTTTTTTATAAATACAAGATCAGTTGCATTCCAGGTCATCATTACAATCTTGTTTGAATCTTGCCTCACTATATTATTTCAAATTTTTACAAATGGGTACAATGAGCCAAGACAATCTACTCTCTCCACTTCTAAGCTAGGTTCGAATAAAAGAATGCTATGTGTATGGTGGGACATCCATCTAGGTGGATCTTCATTTAACATACTGCTTGGCAATGAAAATTGTTTGTCTTGGCGATTGCAATAATTCACCAAGTTAGTAACCCTACCATAAAACTTTAGAAAATCGTAAAACTAAAAGTTGGTTTTTTGATAAACCTACCATGTGAAAAATTTCATTTCTTGTCTTGGCCATTTCATGCTGTACTGATCCCTTCACCGGATGCTTGAACACTTGAGTGACATTTTTTTTAAAAAAATGTTGTCAGTAGTCAAGCATCCATTACAAAATCACATTGTCTTGGCCAAATATCGGTTTCATCATTACATGACCAAATGTTGTAACCAAAAGGAGCAGAAATCAACATAAAAAGATTGTTAGAAAGAGAAATTATTTCTGGTTAGAAAACAATGAGTTTCACGAATTTTTATGGTAAACATGGTTGGCAATCAAATGTCCATTACAAAATCAGGCTGCAAAAATTGATAATTGTTACTTATTCAAAAAAAATTTCGCAATCGTCACTATTAAAGGTCAGTGGATTTTTACAATTTCTTTTTTACAGAAGTTTTCAATGCTTTTTATTCAATGTATTTTTATGTTTTTTATACAATTGAAATGACTTAGAATTTGGAAATTGCACATGTTCCTATTGTTTAAAGTGTTTTTAAGCTACTTACGTTTTCTTCAAAACTCAATATTTTTTTTGTCAATAGATAAAACGTCATCTTGTTTCCAGTTGAAACGTCTTTGAATTTGAAATAAACGCATTTGGCACAATTTAGCAATACACTAAAATAGGACTTTACCCATCCAGCTCTATTAGTTAACAAAAACCTCTATTCAAAGAGCTTCTTTCAGCTAATGAATCATAAACAAAGTAATTAAAGATAAGAAGATGGCAATGCTTAATGGAAAGCACATCATATTCTATCATGATAATGGCAAACAACATGCTGATTTAGCAACCCTTCAGAAAATCAGAGCTAGGTTGAGAAATTCTGTTACTTCCACCATACTCCCCAAAACTCCAGAAGTAGCACCCTCCAATTACCACCTGTTTCTCTCCTCACAAAATTTTTTGAAGGGGGAAAAAAAATTTAAAACTGGCAGATGCCAACCTGCAATATTTGAGTCCTCCTCTAAAGAGAAGGCATTTGCAGATTATTATCCTACTGACAAGAGATCATAAGTATTGACACCAATTATATTGTACAATAAATATTATTACATAAATAAATAATGAATGGTTTTTTTTCACTTCACAAACAAGCAGAACTTTTCAGTATATATACATAATTTGATATTTATGTGCAATTAAACACAATTACTTTATATATATTGTGCTGTAGAATTAAATCAAGATATAAATGTATAATAAATTTGTAAAGGATTAAAAGAAAAAAAGCATTTTAAAAATTAATAATTTATGTAATTAATAATATATTATTCTAGTAAATAATGATATAACAGATAGCAATTGTATCAAATAATGTATATAGAATGGTCTAATTAGTTTTCCTTAAAAATTAATTGCAGATTCAACACACAAAGTCTGCATATTAAAAGGATTATTCATAAATTAACATAGCTTTTTATGTCTTCGTCCCTTCTAGAAATTTATCTAAATTGAAAAGACAAGTAATGTACTAATTACACTCATTCAAAAATTTTAAAAATTTATATTCATTATAATGTCATTTTTCATTTAATAATAATTTAGGTTTATTTGACTTTTTTTTAAACTAGTTATTATAATAACACAAGATTTTTATAAAATAATTTCCCATTAAATTGAATGTATATTTAGAATTATAAACATTCACAAGAACTGAATTTTGCACAGGACACTTATGAGATTTGAAATGGAACCATGAGATAGAAATTTTGAAATAAATATTTGTTTATGAATACCATATTTTATTTTACACTACTGGTTTTTAATATTTCTACTTAAAGACTAGATTTCGATAACAGAATCAATTACATTAAAAATGCTTGCTAATCCAACCTAATAAATAATAAACAATACCAAACCTGTCTGATTGTAATGCATCCAATTGAGCATTATTTCAGGTGCCCTGTACCATCTAGTGGCAACATAACCCGTCATCTCGACTTCTGCATGCCGAGCGAGTCCAAAATCTAGAATCTAGAGAACAAAAATTCAGACTTTCAAATTCTCTACACATTGTAAATAAATTTTACCTTAATAAATACTTAGAATAAAACTTACTTTTAATTCACAGTCTTCATTAACTGCAATATTACTAGGTTTCAAATCCTATTTCAAATGAAAAAATAATTTTTGATACTTTGCACTTCAAAGATACATATATATACCAAACACAGTAAGGCAAAACTAGTAATTTTTATAACCACTAATTATTTAATATTAATCTTATTTATTAATATTATTTAATTCTTCGTTATTTTTCCTAAATTTTAAACAGAAGAAATAAAATCTACCAGCACAGAAGCCATTCCAAGCATTATAATACTAAAGAAAAAAAAATTCGTTATGACAGTAAGATTCTTGATAAAATATTTCATTAAATTCAATTATTTCATACAATTAGCCTTTTTAAGAATAAAAATCCAAATTATAAGCACTGAAAGTCATTATTTAATGTAACAGAAATCCTCAAATATCATAGTCATCTAGGAGTCTATCACCAGACTAGTTTTAAAAATTAGCTTTATTGAAAACATTACACAAATACCTTTAGTCTCCTTCAACATACTCCCTTTCTGTATCAATGCATCACTACATATTAGTTTTCCACTGTTCACAGCAGTGCTGTACATCATTAGGTGTCACCTTCTTCAGTAAGTCTTCACCTCTTCCATAGACTGAAAATGTGTTCTCTTCAATGCCCTTTTCACTTTTGGATACAGGTAGAAGCCACATGGTGCAAGGTTTGGCAAGTACAATGGATGCTCAAGCACAGAAATGTATTTGTTTGCCAAGAACTGTTTCGCAGAGCGTGTATTGCGCGCCTACACGATGTCTCGGTGCTTGATTTTTCGGTACCAGTTTTGCACAAACTTTTGTCATATGCAAATTTTTTGGTCAAATTTTTTCTTACTGTCTCTTTGTCTATGTGCCATTCAAAAATTTCACTACATGACATGAAATTATCTCCAAACACGTCCTTTAATAATTTAAAACATTCAGTTGGAGTTTTATTTTTTTTAATTTCAAATTCATGCACTGCTCGATTTTTAAACTTATCATGATTACGGCACTTCAACACAATGATGTCTTACTCAAACAAGAATGAAAAACTAACTGAACTCGATAGAGGGACAGAATAATGTGCCACCTACACCAGAAGAAACAATTTCAACTACATTCCATTCCTCCACACAAGCCTAACGGCTAGGGTATGTGCAGTCTGGTTATTAAATTGTCACACCTTGTATTCTATCACGATATGATCAAATGATGGAAAATATTGTTACAAGAAAAAATTTATAAAATGAGAAGAAATTACATCTAGAAATAATATAAGGAAAGTTTGATATGATATACTTCCAAAGTATTACAGTAATTATTAAATATTTTATTCCATTTTAAAAGCAACCTTACATACTTCTGAACAATTTTTTTTTCATTCCTTCAATTTAGTTTTCACATTTTTTTTTAATTTAACATAAATCAACACAGATGAAACAAATTTTGAATAATACACTTACTCTGTGAATAATTCCTGCCGAGTGAATGTACTGAAAAGAAGAAAATTGCAATTAGTCAATATTTGCATAATGCCACAAGAAAAAAATTCTCAGAAAACTTTTGATACAGTTAAAGATTAACAACAAAAGATATGTTCAAGATTCACTAATTTAAATTTTATATTTAAAATGAATAATAATTTATAAGAAATAGAAAATATGCACAATATTAATAGAAAAACATGAAAATAAAACTTTTCTATCTGGTAAAATTAACATATAAATTAGACAAACCAAGAAAATTAAAATTAAAAAGGCTGCTATAAGAAAAAATATTGAGGTTTAATTTTTGAATGCCATTGGATAGTTATGATGACACATAAGTTTTTAAAATAATTCAATAAAACACATATATCTAATATTTCAAACATTGTTAGTACAATTATGTTCAAGCATATACAATATAAAACATATGCTATTTTAAAATCTTCATATATGATGGGTCTGAGTTGGCCCTTGATTATAGATAAAGCCACAACTTACATAAAGCAGAGTGAGACAGATACTAATACTTAAAAACAGGTTTATTTACATTGAAAAGATGAAAGACAACACGATCAAATTTGCCGGGCATTACCGACAGATTAGCCAACATTTAACTTCTTAAAATGAAAACTAGAACATCACAGGGATCATAATCAGCCTTGAACATCACAAGAATCAAAATCAGCTAGCATAACTGGAACCTCACAGGAATCCATATCAGCATC
>BMAW01105971.1:0-11540 GCA_019974015.1 Nephila pilipes | reverse complement strand
TGAAATTGAGCTTTGCTTTAAAACATTTGATTGGTTATTGTATTGATACTCCTTTATATCTTTATCTAACATTTACTTACAATTCTATTAATGCTTTTATTACCTTTGTTGCCACTTTTTGCCTCTCGCTATAAATTGAGAAAATCTTTCATCATTACTTGATCAGAGGTTCGAACCGCAATATGGAATACTTCTAATACCACTATTCATTTCTGCGATTATTACGGGACTGGAAGTCCGTTAAACGCCAGACATGTAATTTTACATCCATATTTAAATGCACAATCAAACAATCAATTGGTAATACGCTGTTAAATATAAATTATTTTATCGAAATACTTTAAAATTTTAGAGAAACGTAATTACTGACACAGAAATTTTTGTATAACATTTTACTTATCCGTTCTCGTTGACTGTTATATTGACCTGAAAATAACTTTTCTTTGCTCAAGCAATATTGCCAGTTCTGCCATCTCGCCCCATACTAGCGAAGTATTTTCCCACATCGCATGAGACATCCACAGGTCTGCTATCCTGCAGTGTTCAACACATCACGAAAATAGCTTTCATTGTTTCTCCGCGTATTTGTAGAATATTTGGAATATTGATTAAAGTTTTATTTTTATAAAATCGAATCGTGATCTTATTTATTTTTATTCATTACGACGTCTTCATGAAACAAATGGTAAACATTGTAAATGAATATAACATTTTTAAAAACATTTAATTTTTAATTTTGCTATTTGAATTTGAAACAGATGTTTGTTCTACTCAAAGATAAAAATCGCACAGATGTAATATACACAGGTGTTTTTATCGCTTTGTGCATGTTTCAGTTTTTATTTATTATTATTATTACTGATTGTTCAATTTCTAATTATTTGGTTTCATTCATGTACCAATACTTAACAATCTTACTTCTTCTTCTTTCACATTTCATATAATTTAGTAACTTCATCATCACTGATGTCGAGCCAATGAATCAAAGAGTGTCT
This sequence comes from Nephila pilipes, assembly GCA_019974015.1. Classification (NCBI taxonomy): domain Eukaryota; kingdom Metazoa; phylum Arthropoda; class Arachnida; order Araneae; family Nephilidae; genus Nephila; species Nephila pilipes. Next base: position 10,545 of record BMAW01105971.1, on the reverse strand, counting down.
TCATTCGCAGTCGAATTAAATTTGTGCGGAGTCTGGTATCCGATTTTTAAAATGTTTTTTGCACCGTTACGTTCAACGTCGCAATCTCTTGATTCTGTATGCATTCCCTTGCATGAATGGGTCATTGAAATGAGGTGGACCTGTTAATATTGAATCCAGGGATATATGATAATTCATTTGACCAAGTGTATTCTTTCTTTTTTTTTTTCACTTCCCCAGTTTTACTGATTTTGTATTTTATGTAGAGAACTGATCGTGCTTAAACAATTTTCATCCATTACTCGTCATTATTTATTCCGAATTCAATAAAACATGGAAAGTTTCGGTATAAAGACAATCACTTCGGAGCTCCAATCTGTTAAATGACTGAAAATAAAAATACTTTTAAGTTGAAATAGGTTTCAATAAGCTAAAAAAGTTGACTTTTGATTAAAGAATATTTCACATTATGAGAATTGCAGATCGATGCTAAAAGCGGAAAAGCATTGTTTAATAGAAAATATTATCCATATTTAATAGAATTGAAAGCAATATGATATTTTCAAAGACGTGGCATTTTGGAGTAAAAAAGTGTCCCAACGGACATGATATATCATTACACTTGAAAACGTTCAAGCAGAGGCGTTGTAACGTCAAAGACAGCGGCAAGAGAGTTTTCTAGAACGTCTGATAGAACGACAACAAGCCATTACCAAGAATGAAATAAATTATTAAAGAAGGATCCCCCCTTCCCCCCCCCCCCCCCAGATTAATGGAAAACTTATTAAATTGAAAAATTCAGATCTGCAAAATTCGAACATTTGAATGTTAACCTCTATTATAACTTTGTGAATCCTCAGGTTGTTGAGCGATCACAAAAAGTTAAAAGGTTGCTGAACTTGACGAAATAGCGTACAAAAACATCGCACTCCACATTTAGATTCATATATAGATGAATTTATAAGGTATCAGATTCACAATGAAAAAGCATGGTCGTGGTAGCGTAGTGGACATTGTTCTGAATTTGCAACCAGCATTGCTTCTTCGAGTTATGTGTTCGAATCCTACTGTCATTAACGACCCGTCGACGAGCGGAGCTGATGCACATTACATCTGTGGAAGTGCCATGACTTGGGTAGGGTGTGGAAGTTTGTAGAGGGTGGTAGCATTTCAGGTGTTGTCTTCGTTACTTGACCAAGGGTAAAAATTGAAGGATCCTTCTCCGATAGCTCTCTGCTGCTTCTCAGTGCGACGCTAATTAACTAACAATCAATCAGAAAGAAGAGAATCCGTTCATTGCTATTTCGAGAGGAAGTATTGATCTTCCCCTCCCCCCGAAATTTTTGGCTTGAATTTTACCAATTTTAATGATCGCCGAGATTTTACCCTAGTAGAAAAGTTTGGTTGTAAATGTTAATTAATCTGGAAAAAACTCCGCATTATTTACAAATAGATCCCATCGATCTATTTACATAAATATCAATATTGTCTATTGCGAAAAGAATTACGAAAGTTATTAAGCGTGTTCCATATTTATTAAAACTGTTCACTTACAGCGTCGCACATTTATTCCAAACAACTGAAAACCAGTTGATAGAGAATTCCTGTATTTTAAAATAGAGCTAATACCTCATAAAGTTCGTTGCCTTAAAAACCTACTCATGTGTCACCGTCGTTGTTTGATCATCATTCAAATCAATGTACTTTGAAACTATTCTCATATTTCTTAAATGTTAGTGACATTGATATATATCATCCAGAAATATATGAAAACACATCAATATTCAAATCTTAAGAATTTATAATTTTTTGCAAAAGGAATGGCATACGCCAAAAGTAGATTACTCTAGGACACGCTTCAACAAATAGCTAAGTCGAACGATACTGCCAAACAGTAAAACTGAAACTCAAATGCATGCGATTTCAACCAGGCACTCTTCATAAAAATCGTTGTAAACTGTTATTTCAGTATGGAGCTTGCAGTATTCAACCTAGTAGTACAAATTTAAGTGAATGGAAATTATTATCGGCACATGGCGCGACAAGCATGACGTAATTGTTTTGATGAATGTGAAATGTTGACCTTTAGAATATCGATCGAACTTGAACGGAGAGAGTGCAGTAGTAGTATAAATAGAAGGATGATTAAAAAATCCTAAATGTGAATTATTGGAACTTATTAACTCCTAAATAGTGACTATGCGGACTATTTTCAGCACAAAGTGGATTTGGGTTAATATTCGTTACAAACAATCCGTTACGTTAATAATACGTTATCCATAATACTTTCCTTTTCGAATGTATTTCCGTGAATTCGGTGCATTTTTTCTCATTCACATGGAATATTCGGATCTCATTGCTCTATGTTTGATGTAAGTGCAGTTCAAATTCTGATCTATAACAGATCGGATCCTACCTTGTGGTTTATTACGTGTGAAAGCTCGTTTGCATTAGCTGTTCGAAACCTATCACAGAATCTCAGACTAAATACAATTATATCGTTTCTCATGAACTCGCAGAGATTGCTTCATTTGTACGCGATGATTTGATGAACCTTGATGCTACGGATCCTTTAAGAATCTGAAAATGAAAGTCATAAATAGGTCGGATTAATCTTCGCAAACAGGAGATTCGTCAACTCTTTTCGGGTGAAGATTTTGGTACTAGGAAGCCTTCCGAATTGTTAAGGATTATGCGACATTGTGCAGAGACGCTATAGGTTACAAAACAATTTTTGTTGAATTTTTCTTACAGCGTTTACCCTTATCAGTGGAAACTTTGGCAGCTGTTGCAGATTTAACATTTGATAAAGCAGCTGCAATTTCTGATAGAATATTAGAAGTTACCTCAGTTCCCCTAGAAATTCATACCGTGAATAAAAACAATTCAAATTCCTTAAAACTATTGAGTGAAATACATAAATTAAGTGCATGCATTGACAAACTCGAACTTTCTCGCAGTTGTTCCTCTGTTCGCAGAAACAAAGTAAACCAAAATCACGAAGTACTAATCGAAATTCATCTGTTTGCTGGCATCAACGTTCTTTCGGATAAATTGCAAACCTGAAAAATGCGTTTCGCCTTGCAATTTTCGGGCGAAGAATAGAAGCGACGTGTCCTTTGCCGCGATCGTTATGTATCCTGTTCATTCGTGACCTGACGACAAATGTATCATTTCTGGTTGATACTGCATCTGGAGTGTCAATACTTCCGACATATAACACTCAGAAAAGAAATCCTTTACTGCAAGCAATTTTTGTTAAGCAGTCTTTAAATGACTTATTAATTTTTCCGTCAAACGGCTGAAGCTGGCTTGCCATATCACTCCATTCTTCTAAGCACGTACGAATACGTCTTTGGGAAAATTCTTAATCTGGGGCACTAATTTCTTGCTAAGAATAAAATACGGAGCAAATTAATGGCCGCACGCAGTACGAATTTTTTGGAACCTGTAATCAAGCTTTCCCCCTTTTTCTCACCCCCTTGAATTTATATTATAGAATGATGGCATATCAAAGTACAGGGGAGTTTCATCCGCGTTTCTAGTGTTCTTGAATTCATACCTTGTCGATAACCCGATGACTTGGTGTTGAAACTGTACGACTTTATCTTCGAAATCTGCCAGAAGATTTTGGCAGACAGAAATTTTTCTTCTAAAAAAAAAAAAATTCAACCATAAAATTTTCCACACCAGTTATCAAGATAAAAACTAGATATATATTTATTATTTTTCAGACTGCTCCATATAGTTACTATGTAAAGTTATGCAACTCTCCCAGCGATTTATAACCTTTCGAAGGCCGTCGTTGTAGAACTCAGTAGATTGAATTCTTATCTTTCTCGGGTACTTACGGGTTACTTCAACCTCTGGCTTTCTGAAACCAAATAATAATAGCTATAGTTTATAAATAATAGAATTAGTTATATATAAGTTAGAAATTTTTAGATATCTCGATTATTACTAAAGTTATAACTAATAAGGGTTTAATTAGTAATAATATAATAGTTACATACTACTTACTATTATTACTAGTTAGGATAACCCCTAGCATGTATAACAGGTCAATTGAAAAGTCCCCAGCCTGACACATAGATGGCGCTACTAGAATTAAATCCTTATGTGTTTTTTAGTTAGCCCTAACCCAGCTGTCGGATCATTAATTTGTGAATTATTGCATTTTGAGTGAAGCAACTTATATTATTGTGAAAAAAATGGATAAAAAGGAATTTCGCGTGTTGATAAAATATTACTTTTTGAAGGGAAAAAATACAGTTGAAGCAAAAACTTGGCTTGATGCCGAGTTTCCGGACACTGCCCCAGGAAAATCAACCCTCAAGGATTGGTATGCTAAGTTTAGATGTGGTGAAATGAGCACCGAAGACGGTGAGTGCCCAAAAGAGGTTGTTACCGACGAAAACATTAAAAAAATCCACAAAATGATTTTGAATGACAGTAAATTGAAATTGAATGAAATAGCAGACACTCTAAAGATATCAATTGAACGCGTACATCATATCATTCACGAATATTTGGGTTTGAGAAAGTTCTGCGCATAGTGAGTGCCGTGCGAGCTCACTTTTGACCAAAAACAACGACGAGTTGATGATTCGGAGCAGTGTTTAAAGATGATCGAGCGTAATAAATCCGAGTTTTTGCGTCTTTATTTGACAAAGGGTGAAACATGGCTCCATCATTTCACTCTGAAGTCGAATCGATAGTCATCCGAGTAGACTGCACACGATGAACCCGCTCCAAAGCGTGGGAAAACGCAACAGTCGGCTGGCAAGGTTATGGCGTCTGTATTTTCGGATGCGCATGGAATAATTTTCATTGACTACCTTGAAAAGGGAAGGATCATCAACAGCTACTATTACCTAGCGTTATTGGACCGTTTGAAGGATGAAATCGCCGAAAAACGGCCGCATTTGAAGAAAAAGAAAGTGCTGCTTCACCAAGACAATGCACCGTGTCACAAGTCAGAGAAAACGATGGCAAACATCCATGAATTGGGCTTCGAATTGCTTCCTCATCCACCGTATTCTCCAGATCTGGTCCCCATCGACTATTTCATGTTCTCAGATCTCAAAAGAATGCTCGCTGAGAAGAAATTTTCGTCGAATGAAGAGGTGATCGCCAAAACTGGGGCCTATTTTGAAGCACAGGACAAATCGTACTACAAAAATGGTATCGAAAAGTTGGAGGGTCGCTATAATCAGTGTATCACCCTTGAAGGGAATTATGTTGAATAAAAAAAAACTAATTTTGCCGAAAAAATGTGTTTTACTATGGTAGCCCGGGGACTTTTCAATTGACCTGTTATATATATATCCGTGTGTGCGTTATTCTGTTTTATCTGTAAAAAAAATACTTCTCACGATTTTTATTATTTCAGCAATTTATCATGCTCGGAAAGTTAACCAATAATGTATTCAAATTACAAAATAAATAAAAATAAAATGAAGGTGTGCACATCTCAGAATTGAACGTATTTTTAAAATTGCACAGGAATTCGTTAACAAATTTGATTTTAAAACAGTTGATTAATTGAATATATCGTTCATATAAGCACGTCTGTATATGTAATACTAGTGCTACTTCTCGGACCATAAGAATTGGTTGTTACCAGTGTTTATGAAAAGAAATGTTGAATATAAACCAAACTACTCTATTAAGTAGACAGATACCTGGTACAAAAGTAGGGATTGTTTTGATCAATATAAAGTACGATCAAGAGCTGTAACTTCTTTTTAAATAAAGAAGTGCTTTAATCAAATTTTAAAAAAATTGAAGATTGTCACTTATTTGCAGGATTATTTTGGGCAAACTATCGATACTTAGACTTCACCAGCTTTGTTCTGATGAAATCGTTTCAACTTCTGACAGGATTATTGGATTGACTAGATCAACTGGCTCGTGTAACCGGCTCTCTCCGTACTTTTAACTAAAACAGCTCAAAATTACATCGAAGCAGCTTTTTTCAGAGCTATTCGGCGAAGATATTCTATTTTCCCGACTCTCACCCTAACCGACCCGGCACCTGAAACTGGAACAATGGAACTAAATATGGATTTATCTTCTCCATCTTCATCCCGTTTTCAATCTCCTATTGGAGATGTAAATCGGGAGTCATGCGAGACACTACAGGCCTTACAAAGACGGATTCGAAAACTCGTCCACTACCGAGACGAAGTAAATATGCTTATCCAGTCCAACCGAAGGAATCCTGACCATGACGAATCTGACGAGCAGTTCCGCTCCTATCTCCTACTCCACTCCAAGGCCCAGGATGATCTGACAACAGCGGAGGGTGAGTATTCATCACTTCCTACTTGTTCTGTCCCTGGCTGTCACATTCACACCACTCTACCTACCACACCAACTAAAAACTTAAATTTAAAAAGGAAAGACGAAGGCGGCTTCGTCACTCCCCCAAATCGAAAAACAGCTAAAAGACAAATAATCACCGAATCTACTAGAATTACAACCACCCAGAACAAATTCCAAAATTTAAAAATCCAAGAATCAGATAACACACAAACAAACGAGGTCGTCCTCCCACCCAAGGAACGACTCCCTCCACCAATAATGTTAAAAATTAACAACTACAAGCACCAACTTCAGGCCATAAACTTTGTTATCCCCGATCTTCGCACAAAGCTCTCAGGGGAATATATCAAATTATATGTAAACACCCCAGACGAATATAGAAACCTAGTCCAATACTTGTCCACCAGAGCCGAGTACGAATACTACGTTATTCGCCCGGTACAACAAAGACCTGTGAAGGCCATAATTAAAGGACTTCCACGGGAAACAGATCCAGAAGATATTAAAGAAGAACTACTGGAATTAGGTTTCAACCCCATCCGTGTAGTACAACTTACAAACAGGAGAACCAAGTTTCCGCTTCCGGTCTATCTTGCTACTCTACCGAGAACACAAGAAGCCGAGAAAATATTTGAAATCTCCAAACTGTGTTACATGAACATCAAAATTGAGGGTTATAGAGGTAGCGGTAAAGTTACACAATGTTATCGGTGTAACTTTTTTCACCACTCGGCAGAAAACTGTCACATAAACCCAAGATGCCTGAAATGCGCAGAACCTCATCTCACCAGAGACTGCCCAATAAAAGAAAGAATATTAAACCCCGAGTACATTAATTGCGACCATCAGGGACACCTCGCCTCATATGGAGGCTGCGAAAAGTTCCCAAAACCTCCGAAAAAGCAAAACATAATCGCCAAAGGACAAAACTTGATCAAAGAAAACTTCCCTTTTGCTAACGCCGTTTCCAAAAAACAGATGGCGTCACAGGAACCAGAAACAAACCCACCACCACAACAAGAAAAACTTACCACCAGCTCAAACAAAAACAATAGAACCAAAGCAATAAACCTTGTAAACAAGCATATGCAACAAAAGAACAAAAAGCAACAAATAGAAAAAGAAGAGGAAACACTTGACTTATTTCAAGCCATAGAGATGTTCCAAACTCTAACAGAAATATTCAAACAACTCCCAGGACTTCTCAAGAACATTTCCAAAATTAAAGCAGCAAAAGGCAAGACAAACAAAACCTATGCTTTAATAGAAGCTCTGTTGGACAATGATGACTAATTCTATAAACCAATTAACAATAGCTGCACAGAACAATAGATACAAATTTTTCGGCTTAAGCCTTTGCTCATGGAACGCGAACGGTTTAAAATCTCGTATTGTTGAGCTACGAGATTTTGTACAGAAGCATTCCCCCGACTTAATAATGATACAAGAAACACACCTGAGACCACGAAACACTGTACACCTCCCAAACTACACTGCCTACAGAGACGATAGACACACGCAAGAAATTGCATCAGGAGGCACCATGATTTACATTAAAAACTCCCTTGCACATCACCGCCTAACTACCCCACCACTCCAACACATAGAAACAACCATAGTTATTCTCACCCCACCTAACCACTCAGCTGTCACCCTCGTCTCCACATACATACCCCCGTCATCACACTACTCCAATTTCACACAAGATCTTGACACCATTTTTAACTTAAATAACAATTGTGTCATTATAGGTGATTTCAATGCGAAACACCAAACATGGAACGCAAACACTAACACACCTAGAGGGGTTAACTTATATAATTATATTAATCAACACGACATTACACTAGCATACCCACCCACACCCACAAGATACGGTCACAACTCAGCCACCACCATAGATTTTGCACTCATAAAAAATTTTAATTACAAGCACACCATCACCTCCATACCAGAACTTTCATCAGACCATAACCCAATAATTCTTGAATTTAATTTTACCCTTACACATCACATCAACAAAAGAGCCATCACGACAAATTGGAAACTCTTTCAACAAGAAATTAACAATAACATAAACATAATTAACTACTCTAACATCAACAATAGCACACAACTTGAACAAAAAATTAATGACCTCACAAAATGCATTAATAATGCACAACAAAAAGCCTCCACACCAATCACAACAAAAAACGAAAGATACACACCACCCAACATTAAACAACTCATTAAACTACGAAACAAAACCAAAAAATTATTTCAAAGAACACTTGACCCCAACATTAAAACACAAGTTAACAGAATTCAAAACCAAATCAAAAAAGAAATACATAAATTCACTCAAAATAGCTGGATTCAGACCTTTCAAACACTTAACATACATGACAAATCCATATGGAAAATTACTAAATCCTTCAAAAGCAAAAGAAGTCACATTCCCCCACTAATAAACAACAATAATACTGCTGAATCAGACATTGAAAAATCTAACCTCCTAGCACACTCACTCACACACAACTTCACAGAAAACAAACGCCCTACAAATTACATAACTGAAATTGATCAAAAAGTACACACTACCCTACAAAACTTTTTTAACAACCCCCCACCTCACACACACATTGTAACTGTTTGGCCAAATGAAATTACTACCTACATTAAAAACATTGCAATAAATAAAGCCCCTGGCAAAGACAATATCACAAATAAAATGCTCAAAAACTTTCCACCTAAACTAATTTTCCTCCTAACATATTTAATTAATATAATACTTAAACTACAACACTTTCCTAAAAACTGGAAAACATCAATAATCTTTCCTATTCTTAAACCGGGGAAAAATCCCCGCTTACCTGATAGCTATCGACCAATAGCATTGCTCTCTTCCTTAAGCAAACTTACAGAATCTGTCATACTGAAAAGAATCAACAACCACATTGACGCTTCCGATATTCGTAACCCTAACCAATACAGCTTCACAAAAAATCTCTCTACCTCCCATCCTCTAATCAAACTAACAGAGCATATCTCATCAGGACTTGAACGTAGTAAATCAACAGGCGCGGACTTTCTAGACATTCAAAAAGCCTTCGACCGCGTCTGGATAGAAGGTCTCACCTACAAACTTATAAACTACAACTTCCCTACACCACTTATAAAATTAATTTTTTTTATATCTCACAAACAGAAACTTTCAAGTTAAAATCAATAACACACTTTCACAAACTCACTTCACAAAATATGGAGTTGTTCAAGGATCTCTTATCGGCCCAATTTTATACAACTTATACTTAAATGACATACCACAATATACCTTAACCATATTAAACATGTATGCCGATGACACAGCCATACTGGCGAAATACAAAAACACAAAAACAGTAACATTCGCACTTAACAAACACCTAAAAATACTTGAAAACTATTATAACGACTGGAAAATCAAGATTAATGTCGAGAAATTGGCAGCAATCTTATTTTCCAGAAAAAGAATTATTAACACCGCACCCCCAACCTTCTACAATACACAAATACCGTGGTCTCAACGAACAAAATACCTCGGAGTAATACTAGACAAAAAACTTACATGGAAACCACACATTAACTACAGAGCATGAAAAATTCCGGAAAGCAAAATGCAGTATTTTCCCCCTAATCTGCCGGGATTCTAAAATGACTACTAAAAGCAAATTGCTTCTGTACACAGCCGTTCTCAGACCAATTATCACTTATGCATGTCCAATTTGGGCGTATGCGGCAAAAAAAAATATTAATCTACTCGAAAAAACACAAAGCTCAACTCTCCGATTAATTACTAAATCTAGATGGTACATCAGAAATAATGAAATCCTAAAAGCTACTAAAATCCCCACATTTAGAAAACATATCCAAAAAACTACCAAAAACTTTTTCTCTACTCTAAACCTCACCAATAACATCAACATGATTAATCTTGAAAATTACACCCCAAGAGAAAACATTAAACGACCCAGAATAGTACTTCTTGATTCTTACAACCCTCCTTAATTTTCTCACCTATTAAATTCTCTATAATTTAATTTAAACAAAAAAAAATTATACACTCGTAACTTAATTACTTCATTCACAAGCCGTATACGCCCCACAACATAAACACACCCCTAATTCAAACACATCAGCCAAGGGCAGCCAATAGGAAAGCTCCCCTCCGTACCACAGCAACCAATAGGAAACCAAGATATCAGCGCCACCCCTGAC